>PVKA01009918.1:0-66411 GCA_004027165.1 Ctenomys sociabilis
ATTTGGGCATTTCTCAAATTAAATTATTTATCTCCCTATTACCATTATTAAATGTTCCTTATAATGTATATATAAATATACTGATTATACATAAATGGCATAACATATATTAATATTATATCTAAAGATATTTTATTGCCTCTTTTCTCTGTTTTTAAAGCATTGAGATTTTTAAAAATAAACTGTTTCGATCAAGTCAAATTTCTCATATTTTTGTGTTCATTCTGAGTCTTTATTCATCTAAATACCACATCCCAATATCACAAAGCTATCTTCCTACATTTTTTTATGTCTTTTTGACACAGGGTCTCACTATGCAGTTCAGGCTGGCCTTAAGCTCACTTTGTAGCTCAAGCTGGTCTGGAACTCACAACAATCCTCCTGCCTCAGCCTCCCGAGTGCTGGGATTACAGGCATGCACCACCACGCCTGGCTTCCTACATGTTTTTAATAGTGAATGACAAGTTCACACATTTTAGTTCTTTGTTCTGTGTAGTGTTGATTTTTGTGTACACATGAGACAAAAGCAAATTTCATTTGTCCTATCATGGGTAATTATTTGTTCCAAACTAACTGGCTAAGTAGGTCCTACTTTTGACAATAACTTACAAAGTCTTCTGTTAATAATCAAGTTTCTGTGTCACCGGGAGTGCCTTGCTAGTGTTGTGTATGTATTCCATTGGTTTATATCCCTGGTCTGTGCTAATGCCACACTGGCCACATGACTCTACGTAATTCCTGATTTCTCTTCTTAGCTGCCCTGTGTCCTTCAAAAGAATCCCCACAGTGATTATATTAATATTTTCTTCTCTAGGGTGATAATAACAATGAAACTGAATTTCAAAACAGGTTAGTGGACAGTTACAGTAGTTGATACATTGTGTATTTTTGTCTTTGCAGTTGCTTATCAGAGTACAGGATACAGGCATGGTGTCTTGTCCATACAATATTAGCACAGACTTTCTTTTTAATGAGCTGAGAGAAACTATCTGCATGAATATAGACTATTTTCTGTATAAACACATATTTTTCTTTTTCCACTTATTCCTTTCCCCTTCCCACATCACAGTTTTGTCTTTTTCCTTTGAAGAGTTTCTTCCCAGTTCACAATACTGCACAATTCAAAGCCTATTTATTTATTTAATTTCTCACACTAGTGAGAAAATATGATGTTTACCCATATGGGTCTGATTTGTTTCACTTATGAGTATTGTCTCAAATTAAATCCATTTACCTATAAACATCTCCAGTTCATCCTTCTTTAGGGCTAAATAATACTCTATTATATTTTTAAAAAACACTTTTTTAAACCACCCCTCTGTCCATGGCCATTTAGGTTGTTTCAAAGATTTAGCTTTTACAAGTTGTGCTGCTACAAATATGGGTGCACATATTTTGCTGTGCCATGGTGTTTTTAGTTCTTCTGGGAAGATACCCAGAAGGGAAATAGCTGTGTTGAATGAGACCTTGAACCCTAATTTTTAAATGAAGTTCCACAGTTATTTCCAAAGGGGTTACACCAGTATACACTCCCACCAACAGTGTACAAGGTTTCCTTTTTTCTCCACAGCCTCTGAAGCATTTTTCATCAGCTGACTTTTTGATGATGGTCATTCTTTCTGAGGTGAGATGAAATCTCAGCACTGTCTTAATTTGCATCTCTTGAATGGACAATAACATTGAACTTTTTTTCATGTATTTATTTGCCATTTGTATATCTTGATCTGAGAAATGTGTATTCATTTCAGACGTCCATTTATGGACTGGTTCTTTGAATTTCAGGGATCTGAATTTTTTTTCAATTCTTTATATGTTCTAGATATGTGGGACAACTGGCTATAATTTTCCCCACTATGTGAGTTCTCTTTTCATTCTGCTGATGATTTCTTTTGTTGTGCAAAAGCTCTTTAGTAAGGTGAGATTCCACTTTTTGACACTTGCACAATTTTCATTGTGGTCTGGGTTTCGTTCAATAATTTTTTGCCTACATCTGTGTCTTTGAGATTTCTGCCTACTTTCTCTTACAGTAAATGATATTTCAATTTTAATATTTAGATATTTAATCCATTTTGATTTTAGTGCACAGTGATAGACATGGGTCTACTTTTAGTCTTCAGCATTTGAATAGCACCATTCATTTTTTAAAATTTTGTTTTAAAGAGGAAAGAAGCAAAAACAAATGACAAGAACAAAGACAAAAACAAAGCAATGCAAGCCAATGAAAATGGTGTAGAATTTCAAAACAAGAACAGTAAAGTAAGTCAAGGGAGATAGCTCAGTAGAATAAGTGCTGGCCTGGCAAGTGCAAGGTCCTGAGTTCAATCCCTGGTACGACCAAAAAAAAAAAAAAAAGAAAGGAAGGAAGGAAGGAAGGAAGGAAGGAAGGAAGGAAGGAAGGAAGGAAGGAAGAAGAAAGGAAGGAAGGAAATAGGAAAGTAACAGTGGTTGAATTATCACAGATCGTTATCAAATTTGTTTCTCAGACTACCACATATAAGCACGTAAGATTGATCAAATACTTAAAACATTAACTCTTCCTTTCCACAAATCTTGAGGGTTTTGTACTTTTTATTTTTTAATTTATTTTAAAGAGAGCATAAAAATAATAGAGAAGACACTAGGAATGATACATTTTTAAAGAAAGAGATCTTTCCATTTTCTTATATATTCTTTGATCACCTTTAATAGGGTACTGTGATTTTCACTGTACAGACATTTTACATATTTTGTTACACTGATTCCTAAGTATTTCAATTTTTGCATGATATTTTAAAGGGTGTTCTTTCACAATTTCTCTTTCTGTGACTTTGTTGTTTGTGTACAAGAATGCTATTGACTTTTGAGTGTTAAATTATAACAGCACTACACTACTGAATTTGGATATTAAATCTGGAAGACATTTGGTGATAGTTTTTGGCTCTTCTTTGTACAGTATCATATCAGCTGCAAGTAAGGATAATTTGACTTCTTCATTTCCTATCCTTATTTCTTTTATTTCTGGTTCCTGTCTAATTGCTCTGGTTGATGTTGTCAGAACTATACTGAGGAGGAATAATGATAATGTACATTCTTGTCTTATTTTTAATTTCAGAGTGAAAGCTTTCAGTTTTGTGACTATTTAATATATTAGTTGTTGGTTTGTTACAGATGGCTTTCATATAATTGAAGTAAAGACCATCATTTCTGATTTTTTTTGTGGGGTTTTTTATCATGAATCGGTGGTGGACTTTGTCAAATGCTTTTCTTTATCTATTGAAATGATAATAAGGTTTTTGTTTTGCATTATGTCACTATGATGTATTATAGATATTGATTTTCATATGTTGAAGCATCCCTGGAATGAATCTTATTTCATTTTGATGTATATTTGTCTTGATGATTTGCTGTGGTTTTTTTTAATTATCTTATGAAGAATTTTTTACATCAAAGTTCTTCAGGGGAATTGCCTTGTAGTATTTTTTTCTTAGCGGAGTTATCCTCTGGTTTTGGATAAGAGTCATGCTTTCTTCCAGGAATGACTTTGGAAGTATTGTTTCACTTTCTGTTTCTTTGAAGAGTTTCAGCATTAGCACCATTAGATCTATTTCTTATAGAATTCACTGGTGACTATCAGGACCTGGGCTTTTCTTTGTGGGTAAAGTTGTAATTACATTTTAAATTTCATTGGCTGTTATCCTGTCACTTAGAAATCTTATATCTTCTTGATATATTTTTGGCAATTTGATCGTGTCTAGGAATCTGTCCATTCCTTCTGTGTTTTTCATCTTATGAGAATATAGGTTCTCAGGCCAGCCAGATAGCTCAGCAGATTAAAGTGCCTGCTGAGGAAGACACAGGTGCCAGGGGTTCAATCCCCAGCCTGCCATGCTGGCCCCACCACCAGAGTGCACTGAGATGGCGATTGAGACTGGATGTGGTGGCCTGTAATCCCAGTGCTTGGAAAGCTGAAAACAGGAGGATCACTATGAGTCCAATCTGTGTAATGAGACCCTATAAACACTGTGCTAAAATACATTTTTTAAAAAAGAATATAGGTTCTCATAATAGGTATTGATGGTCTCCTGGATTTTTATGAGATCCATTGTAATTTCCCTTTTTCATTACTACTTGCTCAAATTTGTCTTTTTTCCTTCCTCTTTTTGATGAGGTTGGCTGATGGTTTATCAATTTTATTTATTCTTTCAAAAAATCAACTTTTTGGTTCATTGATTTTTTGTATCGTTTTCTTAGTCTCTATTGCATTAATTTCTGTTCTTATCACCATCATTTCCTCCCATACATGGAGTTTCAATTTGATTTGTGCTTATTTTTTTTGTCTAGTAGCTTGATTTTCAATATCAAGTTGTTTATTTGCACTCATTCTGTTTTCCTGATGTGAGTTCATCACTCTAAATTTCCATCATAGGACTGCTTTTAAGTTTCTAAATTAGATCGTTTTCATTACTGATATTGAGGCTTCCTAGGAAGTGTCTGTCCCTCTGGATATCTCCTCTAGCTAGCAACAGCATCCTGAAGCAATGAAGCGGGGAGTGTTAATTTACGTGGTTCTCATCAGCACTGGTGTCAGTCTTCTTGCAAGCACGACCAGTACCACCCAGGGGCACTGAAGAAAGCTCAGGCTGTCAGTTTATACTCTTGGTTAGCACTGCTAGCGCCACCTTCCTGGGGTCCATGGAGGGGGCATGGGGTGCAGCCTTACACTCTCCAGTTTTGTGATTTTTTAAAGCATTCTATGCATAAGTATAGTTTATTGGTCTTACACATTTTTATTTTTAATATAAATTCCATTGAAAGTTTATATTTTCTCCTTAAATATTAATGACAACTCTTATTAAACTGATTTATAGAAACTATGTGCATTTTCTTGCTAGAATGGTCTGTTACAAGTAGTATTTGTCTTTGTTGCTGATTAGTACCAATGTTGATAATGCTAAAAAAAAATTATCCACATAAAATTTGTAAAACTTCATTAATGCTAATAATTTTTCTGGAGAAACTGTTGAGCTTTATCTACCTACAATAATATAATAATAATATTACCACACAAATAATGATAACTTTGTGGAGTTCTTCCTTTAAGCTCTTATGCATTTTATTTCAACTTCTGATACATAGTAAACGGATCATATATACAAAACAATTATGCTAAGTATATTCCTGGATATCTAAATATGTCAATTTTAATCATTCCTGTTATACATTCATGGTAATTTTGTTTCATAAAATTTATTCAATCTACTTTATAAAAATCATTCAACAGATATTGTATTTTCTCACAATTTGTCATCAATTTAGATGCTTCTTGTCTGTATTTTATTTTGTAATAGAACAAATTTAAAACTAAGAATGATAAATTATTTCAAACTAGATAATAGGAAATTAATAATTGTTGCTATACTGAATATTTTTATCTTCACTGTAGTTGCTCAGATTACCAGATATAGGCATGTAAAATTGATCAAATAATATGATCAATAGCTGTTCCTTTTGAGAAACTCATAGAAAGTAAGAGTATAATTATCTACCTTCTTTATTCCTTTCCCCATCCCAGTTCTTCTTTTCCTTTCAGAAGTTTATTTCCCTTCCAAAATACTTATTGCACCTTTTAGACCTTATTTACTCTTGGAATTTCTTATACCAGGGAGACAGTATGATGTTTACACATGTGAGTCTGATTTATTTCACTTATGACTATGGTTTTTAGTTGCATACATTTACCAAAAAAATGTCTCGAGTTTATCTTTCTTTATAGCTGAGTAATCCTCCACTGTATAACATTATCATACCTTTTCCTCCACTCTTTGGCTGATGATTATTTGGGTTGTTTCTAAGATTTAACTATGACAAATTGCACTACTAAAAACATGGCTGCACATATATCACCTTGGTATGATGTTTTCAATTATTCTGGAAAAAAATACACAGAACGGGAACAGCTGAGCTGAATGAGACCTCCAATCTTAGTTTTTTGTGTAATTTACACAGATTGCCACAATGTTTTCATAAGTTCTCACTCACATTAATGGTGGAAATGGTTTCCTTTTTTGCTAAATTCTGGCAAGCATTTCATGAATAAAAAATTAAACTACACAGGAAAGAATCAACAACTGAGATTTCATTTTACTAAAAAGTTTTTACACATTAAAAGAAACAACCAACAGAGTAAAAGAAAACCCACACATTGAAGCAAAAAATTAGTCAACAGTCCCTCAAGAAAAGTACTTCTATCTAGAACATGTGAACAAATTTATAAAATTTGACCCCCAAAATTCAAAGACTCAATTCAAAATTGGGCACCTGGAATGAGTGCACACTTTTCAGATGAGGAGATGTAAATGGGAAATAAATGCATGAAAAAAAGTTAAAAAGAATTGGTCATATCTCAGTGGCATAAGTGTGTTCCTGGTAAGTGCAATGTCCTAAATTCAATCCCTGTTACAAAGAAAGAAAGAAAGAAAGAAAGAAAGAAAGAAAGAAAGAAAGAAAGAAAGAAAGAAAGAAAGAAAGAAAGAAAGAAAGAAGTCAAAGAAAGAAAGTCAAAGAAAGAAAGTCAAATTAAGATAACACTGAGATTCCATCTTACCCAGAAAGAATGACTATCATCAGAAAAGATATTTTTGCTTATAATTAAGTAGTTTCATGAATTACACGAAGAAATTTTCTAGTGTTCAACCAACTATATATGGCTGAGATGAGTGTTGCATGGATGGCAGCTCAGGCTTTACCTTCATTGACTACCTATGTAGAAACGATTGGTTCCCACCATACAGATATGGTCTCCTCATCCCTGATTTTATCCATTAAGTAATCATGAGCTTTAGGGAAAATTTTAATATTTACCTGTGTCAATTTTTGTATTCCTATTTCCTTACTATTTATTGTAGTCAGGGCTTATAAAGGGATATGTTAAGTACAGGCCCCATAATGTATAGGATTATTGTACAATATTCAACCAAAAAGTCAAATGCAGAAGAAATCTGTATGATTTCTGTCCACCCACTAGAGATCCAAGGAATCCAGCTGAGGATCTGGATCCACAGCAATGTCCTGCACAAGTCTCAATGAAGACCTAGAGTCCATGACAATGTCTCATGCAAATCTGTATCAATAATCTGCACTGAGAAGGTCCAAAGGTCAGTGATGAAGCTAGAGAGTCTGCACCAGTAGAAAAAAGGATCTGTGCCTGCAGTCTGAGGAATCTGCACTGGAACCACAAAGCAATGCTCAAGGTAAAGACCAAGGCTTCTCCCAAAAGAATCTCACCTGTCCTCAGGGAAAGCAGGGACCCGAACTCCTCCATTGATGAGAATAGTGGAGTTCATATCACAAAAACCAGTATGTCAGCTTCCAGAACAATCAATAGCGCACCATCTTCCCCTCTAGTTCTCTTTTTCCTTGTCAGCATCAATCTTCGGAAGGGTTTTCCACACCCAGCACCACATGGATTCAGGTCACCTGAGATACAAGATGGCCATGAGTTAATCTTGCACACCGTTTGAAAGGAAATCTGTTTGGGATAGAAGAGAAAAATTCAAAACCTCATGTCATGTGTTAGATCAACATTGTTCTAACAAAACTACAATTATAAGGGCCTGTGAGATAGCTCAGTAAAATAAGATCTTGCCTGGAAGGCACAAGGTCCTGAGTTCAATCCCTGGTAGAGTAAAAAATAAAAATAAAGATTGCAGTTATTAAAGGCATTAGAATTTGGCACCCAGCCTCTATTCCATAGGCCTGAAGATATTTTTGTTAATTGGTTCCAGAAAAACATACACAGCCTGAAGTTCATAACAGAGCTAGTTTATGTCACAAAAGGAACAATGTTCAGTATCTGGAAAATTTACATCAATATTTTTATCCTATACATAGATGTATAAAAGAAGGTAAATCTTTACATGAGGGTACTTTAATGCATATCAAAATAGCATAATGATGTTACATTAAGACAGGGTAACGGCACATGCTGGAAAAGCAGGTGGAACTGAGAAGACAGATCCCTCGTGGATAAGGGTTAAAATATGACCAAGATGGCTGGATCCTGTATAAACTATGTGCATTCTTAGAAGTCTGTTTCCATCTAGATTTAGCTCTGACTTTAGATTTCTTTACTTTGGGGGCAGTTATACTTTTTTTTATTTTCTTTAAATTAATTTTATTAAGAAATGGCAATGAGACAGTTTCAAACCATGTTAGTAGGACAATTACAATAAGTATTACATTATGCTATTTTGAATATTGTTGTCTTCAAAGTAGTTATTCATAGTTCAAGATGCAGACATGAGATATATTTGGGGGGGGCAGAATTAGGAATTGAACTCAGTCCCCTGCTCTTCCCAGGCAAGTACTTATTCTACTGAACAATCTTCCTGGCCCCAGACATGACACCTTGTCTAAACACTGCTAGCATAAATCTTTCTTCTCACTGAACTAAGAGAAAGTAGCTGTATATCTCTCCTACCTATATACAGATATATATTTTTTTCACTACAAAATGGTCCTTCATTTATATTCCCTTTTTTGTTCACTTTTGTCAGAGCTGCGCATTCCATTGCCATTCAAATATTGTAGTTGCATTAATTAATCATCCTATGTAGTCCAACAGTCAATAATAGTAGTGGGTTATCTGCAGAACTGGCAATGTCAGAAGTTTTTGACTTAAGCCGTTTGCAGCTCAGCACATTGACATGGCTTTACTTTTTATTCCTCATGGTTATACTTTTCTGCTGGATGGTTAAGACCAAGGTAAAACAAGCCCTGTATTACAAGAAACTGTAACTTTTATGTCTGGCAAGGTCAGTCAAATCCCCTCAGGATTTACTGTGAAACCCTGCACAGTAGTTTGTAGATCTTTTATCATAGGACTGTCCTGCTACTATGTTGTATATGGTTAGATTTCTAAATTTCTGTGTAAAAATGTGTAAATGTTTATTCCTATTTATTTCCTTATTTTTATTGTTTATTGTTTTTCTTTACATTCTATAGGGATTTAAAGTTTAGTATACTTTTCTTCTGGGTATGTAAGGACCAATAAGAATAGACATATATTAGTCAAAATTAACATGTCTCCGCGATTACTTATCCGTTTATGTGTTCAGTTAAGGTTCTTTAGGGTTACTTTTGAGGCCACATGAAGAGATTACTTTTGTAGTCTTCTCCTGTAGCAGTTGTATCATCTGCCAGGTCCGGCTTTTCCACGTCTTCCCTTCTGTAAGGGCCCTTCTTTTTGCAAAATGCATTGGTTGCTGTCTTCTTGTTACAGACAGATAAGTTGAGTAGAAATATTATAAGCAGACAGACAGAGCCAAGCCCTCAAAAGAGCCAGTGCAGAGGACAGGGGACATTGCAACTGTGGCAGAGACAGGTACCTCCAGCTGAAGGCTAGGCCTCAAGACAAAATATGACATAAAACCACCCACATACTTCTCCTAATGATAAAGAGCAGGGATTCATATTCTAAATAGTTATAGATCACCGTGACAAAGCCAGGAAGAGCCACTCACCTACCCCTTTCAAGAAAAAGCCCTGTTCTGTTCCATGCCCACCTGCTACCTGACTTGCTTCCCCATGTAATGTTTTACCTGAGCAAGGCTTGTAATGTTATTGGTTGAGAATAGGGTTCTCCCATCACATGACCACCTTATAGTTTCCTGTTTTCTCCACCTTGGGCCCACCTCACCTCAGGATTTTGCTCTATAAAAATCCCTTGAAAAGGCAGGGTCCCTGGCATCCCACTCCTGTCCTCTTCTGTCTCTCTTTCTCAGAAGCTTCATTTCTCCAATAAATAAATTCTGCTCATAACCTCTGTTGTTCATAAAGTTCATTCTTCAATTATATTTATTTATTTGTTTGTTTATTTATTTATTTATTTATTTTGCCGTACCCAGGATTGAACTCAGGACCCTGTGCTTGCCAGGCAAGTGCTTATTCTACTGAGCTATCTCCTCAGGTCCTCATTCTTCAATTGTAGAAAGCATGAACTCACACCAGATATCTAGCTAACTGACAGTTTCTTCCCTTAATATCATTTGGAGGCCTTCCACCAAGATCACTGGACTTGCTTTTCTCTCATAGATTCTGGATTGTGGCTCATTTAGGTAACTATCTTAATTACCTTTCTTTGGTTGATGAGAGAAAATACCTAACACCCAAAATTAAGGAAGACAAGGTTTGTTTAGCTCAGCCTGTGGAGGGTTTAATTCATAATCAGCTCTCTCCAAGGTAGAGTGGCATGGCACAGGGGCAACACTTCAAGGTGGCAGAAGACAACAAAAGCAGGTTACCACCTCCCAGGGCAAATGCAGCTCTCACAGGCCTCTGTGTTCTCCTCTTGCACAGGGTGAGGATGTTTACAGCCTAAAGACTGTGGCCCCCTGCTGAGTCACTTAGCTAAACTTCTAACCTTCTCAGGCTGACGCACATTACAATCCACCCCTTCTCAACTTGGCAATGAGATGAATTTCTTTAAACTCCAAGTACAAACGTGTCTATTCTTGGCATTGCACAACTTAAACATTATAACACAGGCTTAACAACTCTCAAGAACCAGTAGTAAGTCTGCGAACACTATGTTACACTGGGACAGGAACAGCGCACCTCGGCTTCCCTCTGCTGCTCTTGTTATTTGCAGTATTCCGCCGCCGTCAATGGTTGCCTCTCTACCACACCACCCTACCTTGTGTACAGCGACTATGAACTGAAATCTTCACAAAGGGCAAGCTAAATAAACTTTTCCTTTCTTAATTTTGGACATTGGGTATGTTGTCTCAGCAACAAGAGTCAAATGAATGAGGCAATGAGCAAAATTTTTTATGCTTCAGATTTTTTCTTCTTTGCCCATTGCTTAAAATAGCTTATGCTTTGTCTCATACAGTTTTCTTAAAATGATGATAAATTTAACTTAAAAACATTTGAAGATTATAAGACCATGATACCTCTTTAATGGGATGCTTGTTTATTCCAGTTCTGTTTCTGAACATTCTTCGTTTGAACTAGATGCTGTATTTACTGGTATTCCTTGCTTGACTCTAGACAACAGCACTAGAAAAACTGACATTAGAGTGCCCTCTAGTGTACTTTACTATAAAATTCTGTAAAATGGGTCTTTTTATGAAATCTAGCTTCTACTTACAAAATTTACATATATTACATCCCTAGTGTAAGAAAATGAAAAAAAAATAAAAATATAAAATATATATTATGAGAGGGAAAGAGACTTCTCAAAAAGAAAGAACTGGAGAGGGGGAAAGGAGAAAAGAAGAAAGGGAAAAGACCAAATATATATACATATATAACTAAGATAATTATGCTAATAAATTATATTAGTTTATAGAAAATAGCTGTTTGTGCTTATATTGTCTGAACAATTTTGTATGCCTGTATCTTGTAATCTTAGCAACTACTTTGAAGATAACAATACACAAAATGTTAACCATTGTTAATTTCTTATTATCTTGCTCTAAAATTCTGTATCATTGTTTTTAGTTTTTCTCTTAAAAATAGAAAAACATATACATGCCCATTAGTAAACTGTGAGAAACCTTCTATCAGTTAAAACATTCTAGGTCTGTGACCATTCTTAAGACTTGAAGAGCAAATTTCACTGAGAGAGACTGACACTGCTCCTCCACTATGCTTAGAGAACATGTTGAGCCTGCTCTGCCTCAGTTTCCTTTCTGGCCTGAACTTCTGCTGGAGAGGAGGTGATCTGGGCTCCTGAGATTCCCCATCCTTACCTTTCCAGGATGAGAGTAAGGGCTCATGGGAAGGTCGCAGCCACACCCTGGGAGCACGAGAACAAAAGACTACTCCCCCTGAACTGTTTTTAAAATTAATTTTATTAAGAAGCAAATAGCAATGAGATGTGTTCCAAACAGGTTAGTAAGACAGGAACAATAATTCATGGCATATTGTTGTCTCCACAGTTTTTCATAGTACAAGATGCAGACATGATATCTTGTCCAAACACTATTAGTACAAATCTGTCTTCTCATTGAACTAAGAGAAAGTAGCTGTATATCTATCCTAACTATTTTGTATATACAAATACAGGTCCTTCATTTGTTTTGTTTTTTATTTTGGGTTTTTTTTTTTTTTTTTTTTTTTTTTTTTTTTTTTTTTTTTTTTTTTTTTTTTTTTTTTTTTTTTTTTTTTTTTTTTTTTTTTTTTTTTTTTTGGCAGAATTGAGGATTGAACTCAGACCCTTGCACTTGCCAGGAAAGTGCTTATTGTACTGAGCCATCTCCCCAGCCGCTGGTCCTTCATTTGTATCCCCCTTCTTTTTAGTTTTGTCAGAGATTGGTATTCCACTGCCACTTAAACATGGTAGGTGTGTGAATTCAGCAACATATTACAATATAGTCCAGTAGTCCATAATAGTACTGGGTTATCCATAGGACTGGCAATGTCAGAAGTTGTTGATGTAAGTGTTTTACAGCTCAGTATATCAATATGGTTTTACTTTTTATACCTCATTTTAATGCTTTTCTGCTGGATGGTTAAGTCCAAGATAAAGCAAGACCTATATAACAAAAAATGTAACTTTTGTATGTAACATGATCAGTCAAATCCCCTCAGGATTTATCCTGAAACCCTGTACCACAGTTTGTAGATCCTTTGTCAGTGTCAGCCATGTGAATGAGTCACAACCATTGCTTGACCAGTTTGCTCTCTGTGATCATCTTAATTGATACAGACAGGATTTTTGACAAAGTCCAACTCATTCATGTTCAAAGTCCTACAGATAGTTGGAATAGAAGACCTCTACTTCAATCTGATAAAAGCCATCTATGACAACCCAACGTCTAGCATAATTCTAAATGGGGAAAAACTGAAAACTTTTACTCTCAGATCTGATATATCACCATGCTATTCAATATTGTTCTGGAATCATTAGCTAGTGCCATTAGACAAAAGTAAGAAATAAAAGGAATAAGAATCAGTAAAGAAGAAGTTGAACTATCATTATTTGCAGATGACATGATATTTTACTTGGAAGACACAAAAAACTCCACCAAGTAGCTACTAGAAATAATACACAAATTCAGTAGCATAGCAGGATACAAAGTCAATACCCAGACGTCAATAGCATTCCTCTACACAGGTAACAAACACACTGAGAGGGAAATTAGGGAAACAATACTTTTTACAATAGCACTGCAGAAAACAAAATACTTGGGAATTAATCTAACTAAAGAAGTCAAAGATCTACTTGCTCTGATCTTATATCTCATCTTTTCCTGCCACTGTTCACTTTCCTTTCTGGAAGGAAGTAAGATTAGAGAGAAAAAAACTCTAAAGTATCTCAACCTTGCATCCTAACAACTCGGTGGAGCCTATAGAGAATGAATGTTTGCTAATGCCGAAGACAGGAAACTCATCTTAGCTGAGGAACACGTACTTGGTACTGCATGAGACGGGACAGTGGAACTTTGCCCATCCAGGAGAACACATGGAGTAGCTGTGTCCTTGCTTAGTGTTCTGAGCAACAGGTCATCCTGTGGAGGCTGAACCTGAGTCACAGTGCAGAGAACTGACTTCCAGGTGAAACCGCAAGGGGTTATTTCCAAAGCACCACATTTAAGATAGCAAAACACATTAAACCTAAGGAGAATCACCCTCCCTTTCTCTCCCCTCCTAGGTCTAATTATCACTTATGTGTATAGCAGAGAAATACTGTGATAATAAATTGCAGATCTTGAAACTTTTACTGTAAACTTACAACATGCTAAGTAATGACCCTGTTCAGGCTTTTACCTATCCCTTACAGAACTTTGACTAACAACAGTTACTCTGTCAGCTAGTTAAACATTCTTAGAGGAGCTTCCACTTTTAAAGCAGCAAACAGAATTCCCCAGCACCTTCTGTTGAATTCACACTGAAGCCAATGGTCAAGGGAATGTTCACCAGACAGAGACTGCATTCCTTGCTGGGGACAGATCTCTGGTGGCACAGCCAATAGAAACAGAGTAATTGAGGTGTCATCATGACCAGGGGTCTTCTTTGGTGGATACTTAAATGTTCCTCAGTGGAAACTGGCTCTGGACTACAAAACGATCTTCGTGTATCTCTCAGACTTATCTATCACTGGTAATAAACTAGAAATTCTCTTTTATAGCAGCCATCATGGAAATGATTTACACTTGTGCCTTGAACATGGTAACTAAAAGTAAAAAGAAGATTTTAGTCAGTGTTTTGCTTTCATGTGTGCATAGAAGACAAATAAATGTGTCTTTAGGGACAGGTAAAATGTGATTGCTAGAAAATAAATATAAGTTTAACCTGTAAGCTTCAAAGATATAAATATTTAAATAATGCACAACCTTGTGTTGGTGTTAGGAAAGGTTTTCTAAGTGATTAAAATTGGGCCAGCCAGATAGCTCAGCAGATTAAAGGGGCCATGCCGGCCCTGACCCTGGAGTGTGCTGAGATGCCAATTGAAACTGGGCATGGTGGTGTGTGCCTGCAATCCCAGGTCTTGGGAGGCTGGAAACAGGAGGGTCACTATGAGTCCTATCTGTGTAGTCAGAGCCTATAGACCTTGTACTAAATACGAATAATAATATCAAAATAAAATAATAAATAAAATAGATCACACAGGTGTCCTAAAGACTTCTCTGCCCCACAGCCCCAGGCAGAATTCCTAAAGTCAGTTGTTCCTTCTGTTTATCACCCAAAGTCATCTTCTTTATGGCCTGAGAAGCATTCCAACTGTTTCCAACTCATCTTTTGGTGTGTGCCCTCTTTCAAAAAACAGAAACAAGA
This sequence comes from Ctenomys sociabilis, assembly GCA_004027165.1. NCBI lineage: Eukaryota > Metazoa > Chordata > Mammalia > Rodentia > Ctenomyidae > Ctenomys > Ctenomys sociabilis. The sequence goes on from PVKA01009918.1 coordinate 14,761, forward strand.
ACTCAATACAAAGACCTCCTTCTTTAAACATTATTTTCATAGTTTGGCCCAACCATAACTTGTGCTTATAAAAGGACCTACAGGAGTAAGAACAAACTCTCTCCAAGAGGGTGAAGTTGTGCTCCAGGGTGACGGTGGACAGGCTGATTAAATTTTGTCTTCTGGTGTCTCCTGATGGCATCTTCCCGACCCGCAGTGGAGTCAACCCAAGGGACATATAAGGGTATACAAATTAAAGGAGATGCCTACTTCTATATTTTTACTTTTAGACATGAGAAGTTAAATGTCAAAATCTCTTACTCCTTTGGAATATATTCTTAAGCACTTATGGAGACAAGTTTATTACTCAGTTAATCCTAGATTTTAACAAAAAATTAAGCTATTTTAACAAAACAGCTTTTACTCCAGATACTCCCTTGATACTTTAATAAAACCTGTTTTCTTAGAATTCTATGATGGAAACTGAGTAGAACTTAAGAAAATAAAAGAGAGAGACCAAAATGCAGCTGCCTTTGTTATCACCTTAAAAAGAATAGGCCCTAAATCTGGTTCGTGGAGCTCCAAACAAAGCCTGAAACCTAGGCTCAACTGCTACTACTGTGGGAAGCCAGGACACCCTAACAGTCGCCTCCAGAGGCCTGGTGACCTGACCACAAAGGTGGCTGCCAGAAGTGAGACTGCCTTCTGAGGAGGAGGCTCTGGAGCTCAGATCCATCCTCCCAGCTGGTCTACCAAGAACAAAAGGCCCCAGGGCACTCTCTACCTGGCCCCTTGGCTAGTCTGTACTATTCATAAAGGAGCCCCAGGTAATTGTGACTATAGAGAGAAAGAAATCCACAGGCTGTGGACACTCACACAAGCCTCTCAATCTTTCTTTTCAGTCCTGACCTTCCTTTTAGCCATCATACCTCAGTAGGAGTCACTGGAGAAGTAACTCACTGCTTCTCACAACCTCTAGACTGTAAATAGGTCTTTCTTTCTACACAGTCCTTTTTGATTATACCTGAAAGTCCAGTTCCTCTCCTAGGGAGAGATATCTTGTTTAAATTCTATAATTCTACCTACATCTAGCACAGGTATACTGCCTTTCACTTATGAAGACAGAAATAAATCCTGAAATATGGAAGCTAAAGGTAAAATCAGGCAATAAGAGCTGCTCCAAGACAGATACACCTCAAAGACCCAACAGTCCCTCACCAGAGACAATATCCTTTAAGATCTGAAGTTAAGAGACGATTATTGCCTATAATTGGTAATTAAAGGACACAAGGTTTAACCGAAACCTGTAACAGCCAATTCAATAATCTAAGCATGGAATTTCAAAAATCCAATGGGGAGCAGAGGTTGGTACAAAACCTTAAACTGCTAAATGAAGCAGAAGGGCCGGCTTCTACTGGTAGTACCCAATCTGTATACTCTCCTTTTTCAGACCCTGGAAGATGCCAATTGGTTTTCAGTGTTAAATTTAAAAGATGCCTTCTTTTGTATTCCTTTACATACAGATTCCAAGTTTCTTTTTGTTTTCAAAAATCCTCATGACCAGGCCTCTCAACTGATATGGACTATGATCCCCCAAGGATCCAGAGACAGTCATCTTTTGGGGCAAACACTTTCCAGTGATTTGATATGTTTTAAATTGGCCCAGGTCAGATAGGGAGATAGTTTGGTGGTCCAAGTGCCTGCCTGGCAAGCACAAGGTCCTAAGTTTGATCCATGGTACAGCATAGCATGTTAGCTTCAGAATCCTGGGTGTATCATACAAGCCCCATAACTGAGTGTGGTGGTGCATGCCTGTAATCCTAGAGCTGGGGAGGCTCACATAGGAAGATCACTATGTGTCCAAACTGTGTAGCAAGACCCTGTATCTAAATAAATAAGTAAAACTAAAGTAAAAAAAAAAAAAATTATGGGCCAATGAGATAGCTCAGCATTCTAATGCACCTGCAAGCTTAGGCAAGTGGAGGGACCATGGTTTGATCCTTGATATCACATGTCATGCTAGCCCATCCCCAAGGTGGGCTGAGCTGGAAAAAAAAAAAAAATATATATATATATATATATATAATTTTAACCCCCCCAGAGGTCATGGTCTTATAATATGCAGATGATGTACTGTCGTGCACCCTCTCAGAAGAGCTCTGTACCCAAGACATCTATGCTCTGCTAAACTTTCTAGCAGACAGAAGTTATATGATTTCTAAATCTAAAGAACTACTTCTCAGCTTTGAGGTACAATATTTAGGCCTCATCATACTGAAGAAAGTTGAAAGGCTAGGGGAAGAAAGAAATAAACTGATTATTTTCTTCCCATAGCTCAAGGCACTAAACCAGCTGAGGAGATTCCTAGGAATTACAGGCTTCCGTCACCTTTGGATACCAGGACATGGAAGATTTCATCATCCCTCTATCAACTTATGAAAGAGGCCCAAAAGGCAGACACCCATATGTTGGCCTGGGAACTTGATTCCCAACTAATTCCCAGAAGCAAAACAAGTTTTTCTAAATGCTCCATCCCTGAAGGGGCATCCCCAAGGCACCATTTCAATTTATATGCTGGTAAGAGAGGAGGTGTGGTTTTGGGAGTGCTTATGCAGAATCAAAGATCCACTCAACAGCTTATAGGGTATCTGGGTCATGAATTATAGCAAAGAAATGGGCTGAATACCTTAGAGCAAAAGTAGCTCTCCTAGTACCAGAAGCATCCAAGCTGACTTTGGGCAAAGATATATAATATATATATATATATATATATATATATATATATATATATATATATATATATATATATATATATATATATATATATATATTATATATCTCACAATGTAGCAGGACTTCTTCCTTCCAAAGGAGGCCTATGGCTATAAGAAAACTGACTTCTCAAATACCAGGATCTAATTCTAGAAGGACAAACCACTCAAATGAAGACATGCTCCTCCTTAAACCTTATCACTTTTCTACCCAAAAAGGAGTAAATTGAGGCTGACAGACACGACTGTGAGCAGGTAATTCTCCAATATGCAGCCAGAGGAAACTTGTCAGTAACACACCTGTTACTGACCCTGGTTTGGCCCTCTTCTATGAAGGCAGTTCCCTCATAGAAAATGGGACAAGAAAGGCAAGATATGCACTGGTGACTTTATATCAGACTCTTGAAAGATCCTCACTTGCCTCTCAGACTAGTGCTCAGCTAGCAGAGCTCGTAGCTCTGACCAGGACTCTACAACTCAGTAAAGGACAAAAAGTCAGTATTTATATTGATACACGATAAGTTCTCCTAGTAATACATGCCCACCACATGGAACGAGAGAAATTATCTGAAAGCTGATGAATCTCCCACAAGGTATCATAAGAAAATAGTTCATCTTTTGCTATCTGTCTGTATGTCCCCCCAAAGTGGCAACAATCCACTGCAGCAGACACCAAAAAGGAGTTGATGAAGTGTCTCAAGGAAATCAACCAGCTGGCTGATGCAGCAGCCAAAATGCTGCTCAAACACTTGCCCCCTTCATGCTCCTCTGATCTGGAGAGGGTTCGTCGACCATACTCAGCCCAAATGCTCTCATCAGAAGTTGTATGAGCTCACCATCGGTGTCAGTTTCTCCCATCAGAATGGCTACTGTCAGATAATGGTAAATCATTCTTCCTGCAGCTAGTCAATGGCCATTTAAGTCTCTACATCAAGCCTTTCACTTGGGCAGAGAAAAGACCTAGCAGATTATATCAAAATTATTCATAGGAAAAGAACTTTCTAAGACAAGATAATTAAGCATGTGAACTCTGCCAAAAGAACCTCTTTGGCAAATAATATTTCCACCAGGTATACAGTGGCATGGTAAATGCCCTAGAAATAGTGGCAGCTCAGTTTCATTCATTTGCCCTAAAATAGTTAACTTCAATACTTGGTAGACTGGACTGATATTTTTCACAAACTGGGTTGAGTCCTTTCATTGTAGGACAGAAAAAAGCACAGGAGATTGTAAAAGTTTTGGAAATCTCAGAAACCATCCCCGTATTCTGACCTCCTAAGCGCTCACAGAGTGATCGTGGGCCTTCTTTTAAAACAACAATTGCACAGAAAGTCTCTCAGACACTAGACATTTCTGTCAATTCCCTTGTGCATGGAGCCCACAATCACCAAGACAAGTAGAAAAGTAAATGAGACCAGAGTACATTTCACCGCAATGAAAAATAAAATTACTGTGAAAAACTTTAACAAGTGAAACAATAGTTATAAATGTTTTGTTTAGAGATTATGTACATATGTAGTGGTAAATGTACAATGTGCCTTCTAAAATGTGCCATTAGAAGTTTAAAGAGCTACAAAGGATGCGGTTTTAATTTTAATACATTGCAAATATTGACTTTTAAAAATAAAACTGATCCTATTTTTAAGGTATACAGCAGAATCTGGATGCACGATGATTAGAAGCCTCCAAACCCATTTTACAAATACACAACATACTCTTCTCTAGCAACCTGAAATGTCAGATCATTCCTTTATATTTTTGAAATTATATTTATAATACTTCAATATGATAAAATTTTTTTTCTTGGTTGACCCATCATTATATTCATTGACAGTTGCTATAATCTAAATATGGGTTTTCTCCTTAGAGATGGAAGTTTTAGTCTCCAGTGTAGAGCGCTGTGGCGCTTTAATAGGTGAGACCGTCCTTACGTCACAAAGGGCGTGGCCTTAACAGGGATCCTGGAACTCTGATTTCCCAGTCGTTTCTGCTTCTTGGCTCTTGATATAAGTGGTTTGTTCTGCCATAGGCTGCTTTCCTGATGTACTATCTTCTTCAAAAGCCCAAAGCCTAACGACCACTAAAGTCCAGAGCCATGAACTATAATAAATGTTTGCTTCCAAATAAATGCCTCAAGCATTTTATTACAGTAACACAAAGACCAATTCAAACAATAGTGCCTAGTTGATAGGTGAGTCTTCATGACATTTTGTTGGAGATGTATGTTTAAGGAGATGGATGGTGTTTTTTGTTTTTTTTTTAAATTTTTTCAGACCTCTATGAATTACTACTGCATGTGTGAAATGAGAGGTTCACAAAGCTTTAGGTTTGGTGGACGAGAGTCTAAAGGGCAAAGGATAGGCAGACTTCCTCCAGCCCACAGCAGCACCAGGAGTCCTTTCCCTGCAGCTCACTCTGGGTTCTTCTGCCTGAGCAGGAGGAAGAGCAGCTGCAGGGTTACTCACCTCAGCTCCTCTGCCGAGTTGGTTGGCATTTTCCGTGCTAACACTGCTGAACACCCAGTTGTTTCTTTCATCTTCTCATTTGCCTCTGCCTAGGATTTCCTGGCGCAATTATTTTATCCTGTGTATTTTGTAAGGCAGTTTGAATCGTTTTTGGAATGAGGTAGGGCATGAATAAACAAAACTACCATCTCTGGGGCCACCTCTTCTCCTAGCAGGCTTCCGGCCCTGAGCCTATAGAGATGCCACTTAATAGATTACTGATTGCATGTATCCTGAAGGTAATGGAGCCTCCAAAGGTGCAGAATAAACCACCAGAGAGTTGTTTAAGCGCTAGGAAAATCTGGCCTGATACATTATTTCAGATCTATATTTATGTTCATGGCTTACAAAGCACCCCAGGGCCTTTTGGGATAAGAGAAGCAGTGTGAATCTAAGAAAACAGTATTTAATAGATTTATTTGGGGTTTCAAAAGAGTATAAAACCCTCTGGAGGAGAATGAATTATTTTCAGCAATCTCCAGCATTTGTCTCTTAAGCGTCTCTCATTGAACCCTGGTGACCACCCTCATAGTTCCTCCTAATCCTACTGCTATAGCTGTGACAATTAATTACACGCTTAACTAGCCTTACTAGTCTATTGCAGCAATTCAATTCAAATCTGATTCTATTCTTCCTGTACTGTCAGGGTTTTTTTTTTTTTTTTCATCCTCCAGTTCTCAAAACTGTCCATAATATGAATGAAAACAGTCCCAGAGGTCACTCAGTCCATGTCCCAGTGGTATCTTTGGCTAAACTTGATGGGATAGGGCCCCATTGCCCTGACAGAAGAACTAAAACACTTGAGAGATTGGATTTAACAATTGAGCAAGTTGTAAAATTAATACCCCATGGGTGCAAGATGGTAGGAAGAGTTTCTCCTCCCTTCCTAATTTCAGTAATGTATTTAAATTGGAGTGGGCATATACAGGATTCCTAAATTAATGGCTATGCCTGACCACTGATGTAACATCTAGTGACCCCCTCAGTATCCCCAGCAGCTGTGACTTGGTACATGGTGCAAAACCCCTGGAGGCCAGGAAAGACATAAAGCGTAATGGGGTCCGCCAAAGTTCTGAACAATGATGAGAATTTTGGTCTCTAGTTTAATGATATAAGCAATATAGTTGTAGGTATTGGTATATTCCCTCCTCTGGCGGCTATCAGCACCAGCAAAAACCCAACACTTTCATTCACTCAGAGGACACCTTGTCCAATCTGCATCAGTTTGAAGGACAGAGTTTGGTGATAAAAATCCATTCCAATAAACTTTTCTTTTGAAAATTAGCAAGCACACTCTAACAGTGTAATCCACAGTACACTTTTCTGATCTGTCTCCTTTTTTTTTTTTTTATTTTTGGTCTCCTTTTTCTTTCTGTGGCTGGTCAGCCCACCCTGAGGGCAGGGCTAGCATGGTTTGTGGTGTCAGGGATGAAACCATGGTCTCTGCATTTGCCTAAGCAGGAGATCTATTTGTTTGTTTGTTTATTTATTTATTTATTTATTTTTAATTTTATGTATTTAGTACAGGGTCTACAGGCTGGCACTATGCAGATTGGATTCATAGTGATTCTCCTCTTTTCAGTCTTCCAAGCACTGGGATTACAGTACACACACCACCACACCCAGGCTCAGTCACCATCTCAGCAAGCCCTGGAGGCAGGGCTGGCAGCACATGCTGAGGATCAAAGCCTGGTTTCTGCATTTGACTAAGCAGGCACTTTAGTCTGCTGAGCTATCTTGCCAGCCCTTGAGCTACCTGGCCGGTCCTTTCTCCTTGTTTTTCTTTTTGTAGCAGTTAAAACTGATAAATTTCTACACACATGGTACTTCACCGACTGATTATCACATTGTTTCACTTTTGCAGTTGTGGAAACTGAGGCTTGCAGCACCAAACTACTCCTCGAAGGGCACTGAGCTAGTGCCAAAGCCAACTGCACACCTGACCTTCCAGTCATGAAGCACTGAAACCTCAGAGTTCTCTTTGATCTTCAACTCTTCATCTTCCTTGACTCCCTACAGGGAATCACTCACTAGGACTTAGCACCTATGTAGGTTTATTCTCATTACCTCCTATTGGTCATCTACTCCTGGATCCTGTACAGACCTCTTCTGAGGCTAGCACTTGATCCAATGGACAAGCCAGTCTTTTGCCATGAGCCAAGACTGTCAGTTTGACAAGAAACTGCATGAGCTTCCGCTTCAGCTCTCCACTCTGGTCCTGTCATACCTTCTGCTCATGCTCATCACCCCCAGGTGTGCAGAGACTCCCCCGTCTTCAGCAGGGCCCGTGTCCTCTGTTCTACTGGAATTGGACCTTTCTCTCTGAACTCTAATGGCACTCCATTTCCTCAAGGAAAGAATGCTTCTGTGGAGGGTGTCTAAACACCTTCATAGGCACCTCCTGTTTCTTACACAAAGTCAGTACATTATAAACATCTAATACATTTAATCTGAAAATTAAAATGAGATTTAAGAAATGAGATTATTTTTAGATATTCTCTCAGTTGAATGGAATTTTCCAAAATGTGTGTGTGTGTGTGTGTGTGTGTGTGTGTATGTGAAATTAGACAAGAGAGGCCAATAATATATACATAATGCATACAACAACAGACTGTGTTTTAATTTTCCCAAAAGTTTAACAAATGTTCATTAAGTCTTGTATCTATAAGGCACTGCATTAGGTACAAATGTTACCTATTTCTTAAATAAATATTCATCAAGTGAGTCAATGAAAGAGTAAGAAAATTAGTTAATCCTCTTGTTTATTTACCCATCTTGTGCATCATGGTAGGGCCAGAGAAGAAAGTGACAATTTTATTATTCATGTGTTCCATAAATATTAAGTTTATATTTCCTATTTGCTACGCACCATACCAGGCCCTGTGAATTCAAAAGTGGGCAGTACAGTCGGCAGTGAATTCCTGCTAAAGGAACTCAACTTCCAGTGATTGGGGTAGAGGTGCTGGGCAGGAGAGATCCGTCAGCTACTGAGTCCCACTGAGTCCTGACCTTGCGCAGACCCTGGGGTGGATCTGATTGAGGCAGAAAGAGCCCAGGATGCTGGAACTGTGAGGTGTCTGGCTCAGCCTCCCTCCCTGCCTCCTCTCCCCCACCCCCCGAGCTTGCCTGCTCCACAGTGGCCTTCCCTTTGCTCATCTTCAACATGGTGACTTTATGATTTAAGAGGACATTCCTCTTCTCCCTGGTTCACTGGCCAAGAGGCACTTCCAGCAGTCAGTGGAGTAATCTAATATATCAGACCCTATCCAGGGAGGGGACAAGAATAGCCTATTGCCATTCCATTTTTACCTGGGACCTGGCTGGCAGCCCAAGGGAAAGAGGAAGGTTTACCCAGGCAAAATCCATGATGCTGACCATATTTCTGAGGTAGTTCTCTGGCCTTGAAGCTGTCAGAGAAACTCTTCAGAACCTCACACTCAATTTTCAATAGTTGATGCCTTTATGAGAATAGGTTTAAGCTCACCAAGTCCACTAGAGGAAAATAAAATGAGACAAAAAGCTTCCAGTGAGATCTATTTTTTATGTGATCACTGCACTGCTGCTGCCGCCCCATGGCTATTTATCTAGGTCAAAATTGCTGAGATAAGAGGATTCCAAGGGGGGCACTTGTACCCTCATCTCCAAGCACAGCAACTGGGGAACATGCATAGCACACACAGCCTATACCACTTCCTCACCTCTACCTTGGCTGGCTCCCCTCTGGGAAACCTGGACGTACGTACCTAGATAGAGAAAACACAATCCCTAAATATATTGAGGCTCATATCTGAGATGGGCCCACTGCCGTCAACTCCTGAGGATCCCAAGCAGGTCAGACTCAGGGATATCCCCTTATAGCGGGCCCAGCTAGTCTGTCTCATGATCCAGAATATCTCTGGAGCTAAGCAATGAGTCCAAATTAGAAACTCACCTTGTTGCCCATTCATTCTCCCACTAGTCAAGCTCCTTTTTGTTCCCAGGGCCTCAGATACCAGACACCCTCTTCCAGCTTCGTCTCTTTTCATATAACTCTGTCCTGGACCCGGGAAGGAGGTATGATCTCTAGCCCCAATGCCCCTTTCTCAGCCTTTCCAGGTCACCCTAAATCTTGAGCCAGATGTCACAGACCTTGCTATACAGCTCCTCTTCTCTCTTGCTTCCCTTATCATGGCTTCTTAAACTCTGAGGGTCCCATCTCCTCTTCCTCCACTTCTGTTGAATCTCTGGGCAAATGCATTTCAAAAACTATTGACTTGCAGCTGATCAATTTAAACAAAGCAATGCAGTTTGGCGATTTCAGGGAATTTAGGTTTAGTTACTCAGCTTCATAGGAAAAGAGCTACTTTCATGAATTTCACTTCTATGAGATTCAGTCAGCTTGGCCTGTTTTCAGAGGTGTGGATCAGAGGCAAATACTGGCAGCAAAGGTAAAAATTTAGGTCAGTTGCAGAACATTCAATACGGGGGATTAAACTTGTCTAATTGTCTTCTTCATAGAATTGTTTATGAAAATAGCATGGAAATACACCAAAAAAAAAAATCCATTTACATTGTCATAAATTGATTTAAGTCTCAAATCACCGAGAACAGCCTACTTCCCAAAAGATGCCTTCGATAGCCTCAGTGTGTCCCATCAAAATCTGTGTGTTCACTTCCTCATCTTGAATGTGACACCAACAGAGAGTGAGGGCTCCAGGAAGTATGCCGTGGTAAGAGAGGAACCCCCAAGGTTGGAATTATTGTCCTTATCAAAAAGGTCTGGGAGCAGGGCTTCATGGTTTTCGTGTTTTTATCTCCCTCATGCAATCCTTGAGGTGCTGTTTTACAGTTTGTGATTAATTCATGATCCAAGGCTAGGATTGTAGGTGTGAGTACTGCTGGGATTATGGGTGTGAGAGCTACACAGTGCCAGGGGTGGAGAGCCTGAATGTAGCGTAAGAGAGACAGAGACAGACTTGCTCTCTGTAGCCTCTGTGGCTGGTACTTCTCCATTTTGCTCTCTACTCTGCTGCTGCCATGAAAGGCTGCCCTCTGCCCTGTGCCACTCTGCCTTGAAGCCAGCTGAGTATGCACTGAAACCTCCACTAACTGGGAGCAAAATATACTTTTCATTCCCTAATTTTGGGTGTTGGGCATTTGCCCCAGCAATGAAAGAAGAGAAACTAAAACACAGAACCTTGTTCCTTCTACCCTAGGAGGACACAATATCGCACCTACAGAACAGGCAGGGAATCTGTCAGCGACTTGATCTTGAGCATTCTCCTTTCATACTCTAAGAAATAAAATTTTATTGTTTGTTCACCACCCAGCCTGTAATATTCTTGTATCATGATCACAACCCAAATGGACTAAGACATCTTGTGAAATTTGCATCCAATCTTTATTTTGACAACTACATCCCAAACAGATTTCATCTGGAGTTAAAAGAATAGTATCCACCACACTTCACACAGCTCTAATCACTTCCCAAATCTCATTAGGGGTGGTAATAATGCTTCCCCCACAGGAATTAATTTTATGCTAATCATATATGTCAGTGGCTCTCACAAGGGCTTCACAGAGTTTTGCAAATTAGTTGCTTTCTTATTTAGGAAAGGTGTAGGATGGGCCGGAAGCAAAGGCATCTTTGGAACTCACACAATGTTTTTAAGCTTGTTAATTAGCCTAACAGTCTTGTTTTATCATTTCATCAGAGGATGGTTTGGGACTTGAGCCATCCTGAGGTGATGACTTCTGACTTAGCTGATTAAAACTGGCCTTGTCAGATAATTGGAAAGGTCAAAGAAAAGTGTCAAATACTTCTCCTACAGCTAAAACTATTGTCAGAAAAAATTTAAAGATTTTCTGGTCCTTGGAGATAGGAGCTAGAAATTAGTACAACGGAGATTCCTGGTCTCTGCTGTCTTACTGCATGGCCTTGGAGGAAGAGTTTCTCAACATAGACAAAAAAATTCCTGCTTTCTTAAAATGGAAAGAACAATATTTCTTCCCAAGCAAGAGATACACTAAGCCATGTAAAGCATAATATCCAGCACACTGCAGGTATATAGTAGACTTTCATTTACTGAAATCCTATCATTAACTGGAAAACATTGCTGCTAGAATCAGCTTCTAAATGGATTTGAACTTCTCTGAAGGCAGTGCTGGGCGGGCTGCGGTCAGCTGAAAGTGGAATCTGGCTCAGCTGGGGCTCAACGGGGGAGTATGGTAGAAGGAATGAATGAGGCAAAAGCAGTGGTGATCCAGGACCTATGTGAATTGCAACACCTGAAAGGGAGTCCAGTAAAGAGATGGAAAACAGTAGTTTTGGTCATTTATGTATGTAGCATTTATTGAGCACCTACTGTGTGTGGGCACAGAGTTTGATACAAGAGATAAAGAATGATACAAAATCTCTTCTCCATGTCTTCAGAGAGCTGAGCTCTTAATAGAGAAAAGAAGTTGGATGTCTAAATAGATGGTCAGGGCTGTGGTGCTAAAAGATCTGGTTGCTGTGATGACATAATTTGGGCTCCATGCTGCTAATCTAGGTAGCCCTGAGTCAGCCAACCCATGTTCCACTGGCATTCACTTTCCTTAAGGTTGTAAACCACCCATGAAAAACCTGGGACCAGGGCAAAAGCCAACTGGGCTGGGCACTAGCAGTACATATGGCATTTGCAGGAAACATTGCATGTTTTATTCTGCCAAATGCTAGTCTTCAGAGGAGTAGTGGCTCTCTTCCCTCAAAGTACAAGCAGTCAACGTAGAAGTGCATGGCTCCAATCAACCACCCCACTCTTCTTCATTTCCAGAGCGTGCATGAGGGAAGCAGCGCACAGCCCCTTCCTTCCTTAGAGGAGACGACCTGTCAGAAACAGCATTCCCTTGAGTATGTCTCCTCCAGGCTCCAGGTCACCACCTGCCAGCAGAACTGCAGTGCAGGTCACAGCAGGGCCTGGGGTGGGGGTGGGGCTCTGGGCAGGGGCCATCAAGGACTTTCACAGCCAGCTCCACACAACTTGAGAATTTAATCCACTGGTTTTATAAATACGAATCATTGTGTCTCGCGTTCTTTATAAACTTGTTATAACTTAGATTCCAATATACTTCTAAGTATTTAGAGACCTGGAAACGTGTATTTTTTTTAAAGTTCATTTTTGCATGCAACTTACAGCTTAGCAAATATCTTGTTCTGATGTCCTAACCTCCCTCAGCCTGCATGTATCCCAACATAGTTATGTAAAACACACAATTAAACCTATTTTACTTTTTTGTGAACTCATTACTGTGGTTTACATAATATGTTGGTTTCTTACCAACACTGGAATTTTCATGCTTATATTGTTATGACTTTGAATTTGTGGTAATTTTATACCACAGAGTAAACCATACTGCTGAGAATTTCTGATTGTGACACATCATATGGATTGTGCCTTGTCTAATAAAGGATATCATAAACTAGATAGATAGATAGATAGATAGATAGATAGATAGATAGATAGATAGATAGATAGATAGACAGACAGACAGACAGACAGACAGACAGACAGACAGACAGACAGACAGACAGACAGACAGACAGACAGACAGACAGGCAGGCAGGCAGGCAGACAGACAGACAGACAGACAGATTTTTATGGGATAATAAAAAAGATCATCTTTATCATTTCTCTTATTTCTCCCAATGCAACACATTGTAAAACTATAAAGGAAGATCAGAACCAAGCTATGGCAGTGACACAATTTAAATACACAGCACTTCCACCCCACAAGGGTCTCCCACATTAGCCTTTCATAACCAGACACACTTCCATCAAGACATCACCCTCCCTCAGCCCACAAGTCAGTGCTCAATATCTCTAACTTTGTTCAATAATTATAGAAATGGAATTATATATCTCATAATATTTTTCACTCAGTATAACTTCGGAGATTCACTACATGGTTGTATGTATCAAATAGTTTGTTTCTTTTCCTTATCAGTAGTTTGTTATCTTTCTTACTAACATTCTACAATGTGGATTTATGACCATGATTTGTTTAATGATTTATCCATTGAAGGATAACTGGGATGATTCCACTTTTGGACCATAATAAATAGAAGTGATATAAATACTCATGCAAGTTTCTATGTACATAAGTCTTCCTAGGACAAATGCTAAGAAATACTATTCCCTGATATTCAAAGCTACTTGTGTATGTAATTTGCTAAAGTAAATATTTCCTACAGTTTTTGTGCAATTTCTTTGCTAGTATTTAGTATTTGATATCTCCATTATTATTTTAGTCTTTTAACAGCATTGGGATAGCTTCTTGTAATTTTGATTTGCTTTCCTCTAACATTTTATTGCTGAATATCTTTTCACATGGTTGTTTGTTATCTGTGTGTCTACTTGGTGAATACAGCGTTACTTGTATTGCTTAATTTAATACTACTAATATAAGGTTAAGGATTTGGAGTTCTACATTCATGAAGGATATTAATGGATTTTAGGTTAATGGGGATTTTGCTGTTCTTGTTGCCCCATGTGATTTTGTGTTATTGGTTTTCTTTTCTTGTACCTTTGGAATCAAGGTGATACTACTTTCATATAATGATCAGGATTTGTCTCTCTTATTTTCTGTATTTGGAAGATATTTTTGTGGAATTAGTGTTAATTTTCCTTTAAAAATTTGTCATAATTTTGTAGAATTCCCCAGTAGACTAAGCCAGGACATTGGACCGATTAAATTAATAACTAAATTTTCTTAATAGTTATAATACAATTTGAATTATGTGTTTTACTTAAGTTGCATTGTGGTAGTTTATGTTCTTCAAGGAACAGTGGGCCATTTACCTAAGTTATTAAACTTATGTGTAAAAGTTGTTTTTAGTTCTCTTTTTATCCTTTTGACCTTCCTGGGGTCTATAGTAATGAGGCAAGAGGGAGCTAAAGAAATGGCTGAAGAAAGTAGGGATGGTCAGCCTGCCTTGATGTGCTTTCTGGGGTGGATTTCAAGCATAAGAAAACTAAGAAAAAGGCCAAAACAGAAGAGAGAAAGTGCACCCTCCTTGAAGCCCACTTTCTGAGATTAAAGCCACTCTCTGAGCTAAGCATTAGCCCAAAGCCAGCAGAACCCAGGTCTAACTTAGTGTCTCAGTTGCTTTTCTCTTATGGTTGAAACAAAATACCTGACACACAAAGCTAAGGTAGGAAAGGCTTATTTAGCTCACAGTTAGTGGAGGTTTCAGTCCATACTGGGCTGTCTCCAAGGCAATGGCACAAGGTAGAGGGAAAAAGTTCATGGCAGTGTAAAAGATCAAAAAGCCACAGGGGAGGAGCAGAGGTGGAGCAGCAGAGGCAGGAAGCAAGCCTCTCTTCCCTCCTTACACTGTAGCGCAGGTTACCCACCCCAGGGCAGGGATAGCACTCATGCCCATATCCCTGCATTGGATCAGCAATCAATCACAATATACAGATACAAAATGGTCATTCATTTGTATCCCTTTTTTTGTTTAGTTTTGTCAGAGAAAGGTATTCCATTCTCATTTAAATATTGTGTATATATGCCCTACTAATCAGTTTTGAAACTGTCTCATTGCTATTTGTTTCTCAATAAAATTATTCTTTGAAAAAAAAAACAATCACAGAGATGGGTATTCCATTGCCATTTAAAAATTGTAGGTGCATAAATTCAGCAAAATAATCCAACATAGTCTATGAGTCCATAATAGTAGTGAGTCATCTGTAGGACTGGCAATGTCAGTTGTTGACTTGAGCTTCTTACATCTCAGCATACTTATATGGCTTTGCTTTTTACACTTCATTTTTATACTTTTCTGCTGGATGGTAAAGACCAAGATAAAGCAAGATATACATAACAAGAAATGCAACTTTTGGATCTGACAAGGTCAGTGAAATCCCCTCTGGATTCACTGTGAAATCCTGTACCAGATGTAGATCCTTTCTCATTGTGGATGTGGATGAGTCAGGGCCACTGCTTGACCAATTTACTCTCTGGGAAGGCCTGAGAGAATGTTTTCTATCCGCGTGACTCTCCTGTGGCGCACTCCACATAATTAATCACTTTCCTGTGTAGCCCCATAATCTTGATCACAAGATTTGGGACACAACTGAGTTACAGGATGTTACAGTATAGGTTCTCTTATGTCCTATAAATAAAGAACCATTTTGTATCTGTATATACAAAATAGTTAAGAAAGATATGCAGCTTCTCTTAATTCAATGAGAAGAAAGATTTGTACTAATAGTGTTTAGACAAGTATCATGTCTGCATCTTGTACTCTGAACAACTACTCTGAAGACAACAACATGCAATATATTAATTATTGTAACTGTCCTACTAACCTGTTTTGAAACTGTCTCATTACTATTTATTTCTCAATAAAAAAATTTAAAAATTATATGAAAAAAGAATCAATCACAAAACTGCTGTTCTATGACTGCATGAGGTTTTCAGGGTAGAACTAGAAACAAACTATAACATTTAGCTTGTATGTAAAACGTCCCCAAGCTGGCATGCACCTGTAAACAATCCTCTACCCTAATAGCCATATCATTGAGTAT
Source organism: Ctenomys sociabilis (assembly GCA_004027165.1). Lineage (NCBI taxonomy): Eukaryota > Metazoa > Chordata > Mammalia > Rodentia > Ctenomyidae > Ctenomys > Ctenomys sociabilis. The sequence goes on from PVKA01009918.1 coordinate 30,565, forward strand.
GCAAGTTTTTCTCACCCTCCATTCCTTCCATGGGCTTTGGATACCATGACTTCTCATCTAAGGGCCATAAATGATCAAAAATCCCACCACTCAATGTAGGGCTTTGTTAAGCCCTTCCCTGGCATAATTGATACCTTAGTGCAAATCCTCAATTCCATCCCAGTGCTAAAATACTCAACACACATCTGATCCTGGGGCTGTGAGTACTCAATGGCCCACTCCTACCCTATGAAGTGGATCTTGTCTTTTGTTTTTCAAAATATCCATTGATTATGTTATTCCACTGAGGTGTCCTGCTCAATTCTTTGTTTAGAACATCAAGAACCTAGAACGGACCTCAACTCACTGTCAGAACTATCCTCTATTTTATTTCTGATATTGATAAATTTAACTTTCTGTATCTTTTATTAGTCTTTAAGTTTGAAATTTTAGTAAAATTTTCAAGGAACTATGTAGCTTTATATTTCATTAAATTTCTCTACTGCATTTTTGTTTTCAACTTCATTGATTTATTATATTCACATCATTGTTAAATTTGCTGTTGTCTTTTTTATAATTGGACATATTTTTCTCTTGCTTGTCTAAATTCTTGAGTTGATAGCACAGATTTATGAGTTGAAGCTTTTTCTTTTCTAATATATGGTTGAGTGCTATAAATTTTTCTCAGTGCTTTATCTGGCTCCTACAAACTTTGATATGTTATATTGTCATTTTCCTTCCATTGAATGTATTTCCTTGTTTTCCTTCAGATGCTTCTCTATGCCCCATGGGTTATTCAGAAATATAATGCTTCATATGATTTGACTGCATTTTTTTGACGATATGGTGATGTGACTATTGAGTGATTTCATTACAGCCTAGTAAGAATGAAAGTCAAAACTACCACCCAAGTTCTCCTTGTGTAACTGAGAGGATCTATAGCTTATTCTGTGTATTTGGTGAGAGCAGAGTTGTCTAAAAGTTCTTAGGCCCGCTTAATCTGTTTCTTGTCTTTTGGCTATACAGAAGGCTTTCCTTGGAGGTGTTTCTCTCTATCCCTGCTGACATTACAAAGTTGCCAGCATTTTTGCCTCTATGTAGAGGACACACCATATAATGCAAATAAAAAATATCCAGTTAACTTGCCCTATGTCATCCATCAGATCCTGAAGCTCTTTCAGGGATATCTTGTGTTGTTTCCACACATAATTTCCAAGGTATTTAATGTACCCATTGGAGAGTAGTAACAGTAGGGTGAATAGCCATTTCATCTTTTCTCCTATATGGTGTTCTTTTCCCCAGAAAAAAATAAAATAAAACAGAACCTAAGAAGCATTTATCACCTGTGTGAATTTGCTGTTTTACATTTGAAGAAATAGGCTAATGAGGTTAAAACAAACATCTCCCAGAAAACAATGTAAAAAGCATTAATTATTGAAATTGTCCCATTAATCAGCATTGAAACTGTCTCATTGATATGTCTCTCAATAAAATAAAATAAAATAAAATTTTATAAATAAATATTCTACCATAAGAAAAGAAAAAATAACACAGGTCTTCTCTGCTATAGCCCCAGAGAGAATCCAGGTGACCGAATGTCTGACCATGACTTTATCACTTTAAATACCACCATGAAGAACTCTTTCAGCCTTAGACATGCCTGTGCGGTGACCCAGACATCAGAGATGACCTCAGAGATCTCTTTGAGATCAAAACAAGATGATCTAATTCCCTGATACTAAGCTGTAAACAGTCAGGCAGCGATCAGCCTGGATCCACACTGTCTGAAGCATTACAAGGAGGAGCCTTGGTTGGAAGAAGTTTAGACACAAAATAAGGGATCACTGGTTTATGTCTAGGGAACAAGAGAAAAGTACCTCTCCCCAGCAAGGCTAAGAGTTAGTTGGTGATTCCTTTATCTGATCATAGGGGGAAAGAGCAGAAAATGGACTTGTTTGGCCTTAAAGAGATTAGGCAAATGTTTTCTCATTCAATTTCTTGTCTTTCTGATGTGATCAGAGTTTTCACTATTCTAGTGATGCCTTCCTGGGTATTTTTACAGAAGTTGTGGGAAATGTTGCAAGCCTGTATTTCCCAGTATCCCTCCCTAAAATTATCGGGATGTCTTGTAAAGTAAGCATTTAAAGTTCTTTGTGTAGGAATCCAAACAAAACATCAAACCTAAACTTTGGAAGAGGCAAAGCTCTTGTCCCCAAAAGTAGAGGGTTTCAGGGGATCAAAGCAGGAGAAAAAGATGACTTGATTCATCTTTAAAGACCCAGAGAATCCTAAAATTCAGCCTGTCAGAGGTGGTCTCTAACTCCCAGATGAAAGGAGACAAAGAAGAAGGGACATTTCTCCTTCTTATATTCTCATATGTGCAATAACTCTTCTCCCAGCTACAGTAGGGGCTCACTGTTTCTTGCCTTTCCAGTGCCACCCGCCCAGACCAGCTAATAACAAGCCTGTGCTCACAGCTTCAAGAAGGTGCAGACCCTGGCAAAGGTAAACCTTCCTTTGCTGCTTCCTGGCATTTGGTCCCCAAGAAGGACTGAGGTGAGATTAAAAAATAGCAATGTCTTGCCCAGGGACATAAAAGAGGAATTCCATGAAGCTGAACCAGACACAGAAAGGCAGGCACAAGGAGCAGAACTTCTGCCCTCTAAACAGCACAAATATGGAAAACAATGATTGAAGGGTAGTCCAGGTACATGGGTACTTTGGAAAAGTACCCAGCTTTCAAGGATAGCTGGACATAGTAGGGTCTCCAAGCCAGGAGGGGCTTTGTAGAGCCTTATGGCAGGCAGCTCTGTGTTATCTGCTGATGCCAGATACTTTGGGTGATTTTGGAACAGATCATTTTGAAAGGGATGGCTGGAGGAGAGTCTATCAAAGAAACTGCTATTCTGTAGAAAGTGCAGGATTCCTGATTACTTCTCTTTGGGTATGTGTCCTGTGATGAGGAGATTCTGATGCTCAGAATCTACATGCCCGAAGTCTGAAGGAAGCAGGCAGAACTGCTGCTTCACAGTCAAATCCAACTCTGGATCTGTACACTCCCTCTTTCACTGTGGCTTGCCCCAATTTTCTTCCAGGGTGAAACATTAGTAAAACGTCTCTTGGAGAGCACCTTGGATGCAAAACTATACTCAAGGGAGGTGATCAAAAAGACTCCCTCGGTTTCTACTTTTCCTACTATTTCTCAAGCTCTTACTGCTTCATATTAGAAAGGAAAGGCAGTGTCTTTTTAGCAGCCTGATTGTTGCCTCTGTTCATTTCTATTTATGTGCATTTGCCTGTGAAAATTTCCTTCCACAGCTCCCAAACTGATGTTTGCATGTGCAAGGAGAGAAGCTTCTTTTGTTGAAACTTGAGAAGATATTGTTATAAAAATAATTGTCATTTCCATTCTGATGCTTACACTGTGGCCTAGTACACCTCACACATCAGAGCTTGTGATAAGAGGCTGCACACCCCAACAAGCATTTATTTTCTTTCAAGCCTGGGCTCTACAACTGAAGCAGGTATTGATACTTCTCATAAAAACCCATATCCAGCAACTTAATTTCTCAAGTTTCTGTCTCATTTTATTTTGTTTTGTTTTGTGCCACTGTCTGATGTCTGCTGCAATTTGATTTCCTACTTTACAGAATCATTCTGAGAGCTCTGGAATTTTCTTCTGTCTCTTCAGACTGAGATAAGGATATAGAGCAAGGTGCAGCAATGGCTTGGTGCAGTTAATAACACAGCGCTCTGCTGGTTTGCGCAGATGCGGAAGCTGTATCCCCACAGTACACAGAGCAGAACATTCATTCAGGAGAAGGCCCTGCTAGGCCCTGTAGACTCGCCACAGGCCTCACAGCCTCTCCAGCAATAAGATCCCAGGTCCTAGGGTTCACCTGAGCAGGGTCCAGAGACCTCACCTCTCTCTTTGTGTCTCTTCAGCTCCCTACAGCTTCCTGTCCAAGAAGTGCTCACACAAATAGCTTTCTGGACCCCTAACCACTGTGGGCTTCACTTAGATTGACAGGAAGGCAAGGAATAGCTTGCAAGCAGTGCCAGCACATGGTGAAAATAAGGATGCTTAGTTGGTCGTGTTACCAAGATGTTTATTTTGAGTTTATAAAAATGGCTGTCTGCTGGGAAAATGGCTCAGTAGAATAAGTGCTTCCCTGGCAAGTACAAGTGCCTGAGTTCAATCCCTGACTCAGCCACGAATTAACTAAACACATGCATGCATGCATGCATACATACATACATACATACATACATACATACATACATACATACATAAAATGGCTCTCTGCATCCTCAGCTTATATTTCCAAATTTAATTCTAAGAACACACAAGCTGGGTCTACAAAGCTAATTTCAGGTAAATTATGGGAAACTAAAGCCCTAAGAGTGTTTGTACTTGAGACTCACAGTCAATATGAAAACACACTTTTGGCAAACTCTCCTGGGATGAGGCAATTGGGGCAAGGAACATATACTCATGCATTCACTCACCTCACCCCACTTCTTCCCCACGAGGGTTCAGGAGGCAGTGAAGGCCCTGTCCTATACCCTGTTCTACCCAAATCTCTGAAAATTGCAGGGTACAAAGAGAAAGAAAAAGAATAAAAAAGAAAATGGCTACTTCTGCCCACGAAGGTAGCACCACAGCTGAGCACACTAACGCATGGTTCATTACAGCACGCTCACCTTCAATGCTTCCCTGCTTTCTCAACTCTTTCCTTGACTGAAACAGGAGACTGAAAGCCAAAACCATGAAAGCTCCTTGTCTTGAACGCACTTGGTAGCATCCACCCTGCACAGCCTGTGGTTCCTTGACCACATGAAACACAGTCATGCGCAATAGAACATCGCAATGGAGCTGAAAAGCTCCCAACCATCTAGCAGTGGGATGAAGTGTAGCCACGGTAACATCACAGAACACCAGTATGTGTGGGGGAGAATGTTAATGTATGGGGACCTGATGATTGCCAGTTGGATAAAAGTATATACTACACAGTTATATATTTTATGTAGTACTTGATAGTAAAAATAGAATTCTGGTTTATGCCCTTACCATACTACAACTTTATCATTATTTTTACTATGTACCCTTCTGCTCATCAAAAAATTTACTACATAACTGTATGCTGCATAAGATGTCACTGTCCTGATAGTCTAGAGGTTGGGGCATCTCTTGATTACAATCCAGTGATGGATCCAGACTATGTAGATGTGTGTGAGTGCGCTCCGTCATATCTACGTGACAGTAAAGTATCCCAGCAACACATTTCTTTGAACCGACCTCCGCCATTAACTGCTACACAAGTGTAACTGATAGAAAGGCAGCTCCCTGGGTTCCTCCATACACAAATTAACTCCCAGCTCAGAGGAAACAGTAAAACTTACCTTAACCAGTCAGAAGCTGGGAACCAATCTCCCACCAAGGACTTTCCTTGGGATCGCACACACAGGGCTGATGCTCTGTGCCAACAAGCATACACAGTCTTTGCCTTGTTTTGCACTCAGTCTCTGCACACCTCCCCTCCCCTGCTCCGCAGCAGAGTCCCAAACTGCTTCTGATCTGGTGCTGAATTAAATCATGAATCCTGTTTACTCAAATAGATACTATACAATTGTAAGATGCTTTGATTTGTCTTTTAACAGCCACTAAGACGAATTTGGAAAGAATCAGGATTCAGGAGCCACAACAATCTCTGCAGCAGGCATCAGAACGTTTGGGCATCCTTTTAGGTCAAAACACCATGAGCTGTATAGGTTCAAAAAGCAAGAGCCACACCAAATGCTAGGGGCTCTGTGGCCTCTAAGAGCATTCCCAGAGATGGAGTTTTGTCGGACTCTAATAACACCTCTGAGGCATTTTCAGGACAGACATGTTAACCCCCAATCAGTACATGAAAAAGATGAAGGCTTGAGATTTTTATCTATCTATAAGTAGGCAAAAATGATTCATTGCTCAACCCCTGACAGTCACCATGCTGTGTTCTCTTTATGGCTAATCTTTCAGTCCTCAAAAAACTGCTACTAATGATACTTCAGAGGAAAAACACAGAGGGCTAGAAAGGTATGTGATATGCCCAAGGTCGTTAAGCCAATGTTAGTAGAACTGGGCTTCACAGTCCAGGCTTCTGGCATTAACTCCAGACCTGTGTCTGATGCTCACTGAATGCTAACACCTTAAACCAAACCTCCTAGAGACCATGAGATAATCTCCAACATGTGCAAATCCTTTAAGACCCGCAGCCACCCATAGCAGACATGCTGATGCAATATGTACAGTGGCCTCTTTCAGAAAAGGAAAATGAAGTCTGCATATGAGTTGGGGAAAGTACAGCCCCAGGAAGCATGTTGAAGCATTTCAAAGACAGATAATAACTAAATATGTAGAGTGTGAGACATCAGATTTCTCACTAAACTGAATTTTTTCTTGGATTTCTTTATCCAATGTATGCTAAACTCTGCTTTATGGACATGAGCCTGTGAAATTCATTTTTTATCTCTCAAAATGATCTATAGGTAGAGCCTGCCACACCAACTGCCTCACAAACTGCAACAAGGGTGGAAAGCGATAGCTGTAATACAACTGTTTCATGCCCCAAGATAGGGAATAGTGAGAAGTGGGTGCTTAGAGCAGGGATAGCACAGCTCACATGCCAGCCTTTATTCTCACTCTTCAAGTGATCGAAGTTACATGCACTTTCCAGTGTGTAGGGGCACACTGACCCATGAAGGAAAAGCTTCTGAATGTGACATTGTGGGGAAACAGGATGGTGCACAGGGTTCACCACATGCTCGGATTTAGAGATGCAAACCCTCCTGACCGAGTGAGCCTACACGCGCACTCTGGTTCATCCCCAAGTGCCAGTGGTCTTTACTGATTGTTTGACCCTATCGCTTTTGCACACTTGAGCCATACTGGTGGACTGAGCAAATGAAAATTTCCATCAAAGGAAGTACTCTATAAATAAAATCACAAAGATACTCGGCTACGAATATATTTTTTCAATTCATAATACAAAGTGCTAATTTCCTTCATCTACAAAGACTACTAAATAAACCTGGAAAAGAGTAAAACTGAATAAAGCATACAAATAAGTAACTCAGAAACAAGGAACTACAACAGCTATGATGCATCATTAATAATGAAGGGACAAAACTATAACTTTCATGGTAAGATTGACAATTATTTAAACATGTCTGAAAGGATGTGGAGAAGCAGGAATTCTCATGTGTCATTGGGCTTAGTACCTGCAAGAGAAATTAAACAATAACTTTCAACTTTAAACGCCAACTCTCAATAGGAGAGATGGCTCAGTAGAATAAGCACTTCCCTGGCAAGCTCAAGGGCCTGAGTTCAATCTCCGGTTCTGAAATAAAGAAATAGATAGATAAATGCCAACTCTTTATAACTTAATTCCAATGTAGGGTGTTATCACACAAAGCTAATGATCATTGCATTGTTTATAATAACAAAAGATTGGAAAACAGTCCAAGGCCAAAGTACACAAATCATGGCACACACAATCGAATGCTATCAAGCAATTAGAAAGCATTACTGGACAGCTCCCTGCGCTGTGCTGCAGCAATGCAGCTACTGTGACCTGTTCAGAGGAAACAGCGAGCCCCACCCACATGCAGAATTCTTTACTGTGTACAGAAGCAAAAGAGAGCTCGTGTGCACATGGTGGTATTTGCATAAAAATATTCTTTCGAGAATTCTTCTTCCTTTCCCTACCTCCAGAAAACCTGCTGATGCTGCTGACTTCTGAAAAAAAAAACTGGATTGCTAGGGTTCATGGGAAGATTACTATTCACAGTATTTTCTACCAAACCTTTTAAATTAAGAGCATGTATTACCAGTAATAAAAAACATTTGAAATAACCTTGAAGTACATCAAGAAATGAACAGAACAGGAAAATAATATTTGCACAGTCAATGTATGATAAAGCATGCCGATCCAAAATATATAAAATGCTCTCAAAACTCAATACAAAACCCATTTTAAAACTCCTAAAATTACATCACATGAGCAGATCCCTCATACAAACAAATGAGAGACAGATACATTTATCAAATAAGCATACAAAAAGATGCCAATATCACCACACCAGGTAAATGGAAGTTAAAACCACAACATGAGCTGGAGCAATAGCTCAACAGCCTAGGCAGCTTCCTGGCAAGTTCATTCAATCCCAGGTGCCCCATGAGGTGCTTGCCCCTGAATCCTGGGCATGCCAGCCACCAAGACTGCTCACAGTGACACATGGTGGCACATGCCTATTATCCCAGGGCTGGGGGAGCTGTTATAGGAAGATCACTATGAGTCTGAGCTGTGTAGCAAGATCCTGAACCAAATGAATAAATACATAAATAAATACTTATATAAAAAATTTAAAACTATAATGTGATCACAATATCCACATTTTAGAATGGCTAATTTCTTTTAAAAAATGCAGTAACACTTGAAGCACATAATCTCAGGGTACAACTACAATCCTTTCCTTGACAGTAATGAAGTGGTTTTAGAAAGCAGTGTGGTACCTTCATAGAAAAATAAATCACCTAGCATATGACCCAGTGATCCTACTCTAGGTGTTTACAGACATGAAAGCACCCATGCATAGAGACCTGTACGTTACAGTTCAAAGAAGCATTCCTTGAAACTGCTGGAAAATGAGAAATGACCCTAATGTCCCTGAACTGGTGAATGGGTAGGCAAACTTTGGTAAATTCAAAGCATAGAAGTGTACTTGAAAAATTCCGAAGAGCAGCCAGGGAGACGGCTCAATAAGTGCATCCCTGGCAAGTGCAAGGGTCTGAGTTAAATCACTGGTTCAACAACAACAACAAAAAAAAATTCAGAAGAAAAAATCCTAAAACAACATGAAAGAATTTCACAAACATCCGTGACAAAAAGACAATATACTGATGATGTTTGTACAGTCAGACATCACTTAGTGACAAGGATATGTGCTGAGAAATGTGCCACTAGCAGATTTTGTCATTGTGCTAACATCGTGAAAGGTGTGTGTACAAGCTACAAGCGCTATGATGGCACCAGGCAGTATAACCGTATAAGACCACCATGATACATGGTGCCTGTCTGACCAAAGTGTTGCTGTACAGCGCAGGATTCCAAAGCTGACTAGAAAATGCAAAGCAAAAGAGATGGAAAGAGATCAGTGCTAACCAGAGACTGAGAGGTGAAGATGAGATTGATTGCAAAGAAATAAGGCAAAATAAGGCTCATGCTGCGGTTGTCATATGCGTTAGGCAATTTTGGTTGCTATGGCAAAAAGAACAAGATAAACACATTCAGAGGAACAACTGTTCAGCTGGGCCCATGAGCTCAGAGGCATCGGTCCTTGACACTGGGCCCAGTTGCTCCCAAGCTTGTGGCAAGGCAGCACCACCATGGCAGAGAGGCTTGCTGGCAAAGGAAAGCTGCTGGCCTCGTGGTGACCGGGAACTAGAGTCCAGGCAACAGGCCATGCGCTAGTGAGCACCCTCTCCTTCTGCATCTGTGGCTCTGGGCCCCGCCCACACTGAGTGGCACCTCTCAGTTTGTTGGGTTGTCTGCCGAGCATCAATGGAAACCCTACAGATGACACTTCCCGAAGGGGGCTTTCTCTCCAGACAATCCAATCAAGAGGACAAAATTAACCATCACATACACAACTATATTTGTCAAAGCACACAGAATCCAAATGAAAGATGAGTCATTGTTACTGTATGTAAATTATTATTCAATGAACCTGAAGTTCCAAATCTAGTTTATCCAGGAGGGTTGATGGTTAAAACTCTCTTCTAAGAAGAGTAGAAGGATCATCAAAAATTCAGATGTAGTCTGCTGTTGTCTCCCCAGGAATGTACTTTTCTACCTCCCTTCAAAGATGCTGAAGTCTCTATAAATTCAGAGAATGGAGCCCGGCATCCACTACATTGCCTATGGGGGAAAACATTTAATATCATTATCTATACCAAACGCTCAGTGACAATGTTATCTATCCCTACGGGGAAGAAATTTCAAATATAAACATGATCTTAATTAGATGCTCCTCCTTCCAAACCACTTATAGGAGGTCAGAAGGAGATGGAAAATTGGATATGACAGCTAGAATTCAGTACCCTTGTTCATGACATTTATGCCCTTAATGGGGACTTGTATTTTGACTTTCCAGTATATTCATAGTATATTATGAAAACAATTTGTTGAAATGATATTTAATTTTAAGATATGAGCAGGAAAACCACACAAACCTATTCAGACACACTGCTAACTTGCCGTGTCTTTGGAGATCCGGAGTTACTAGCGCTGCTTAGCCGTTGGCTTCATTGCTCTGACAGCTGAAATAACACGCTCCTGCCTTGCATTTGCCTTGACTGCTCAGGGTTAGAGAAGACTGGGCGGGTGGTGCATTGTGTTTTAGCACAAGGTTGAAGCCATACATGTGGTACCTGGGGGAGGTGGCAGGCTCAAGCCCAACTTTCCACTTGGCTAGATAGATGTCGTTGTCACTGAAAACCAAGCGTCCCTTGGAGATGTAAAAAAAAAAAAAACTAATCTTTTAAGATAGATTAAATGTATTCATCCAACCCTGGAAGAAAGAATTAGTACATAAAGTACAAAAAGCAATCCTTTTGATAAGCAAGGTACATCTGGCTCCTGACTGGGACATCAGAGAGCCAATTTCACAGTGTTTATTAGCAATGTAAAGTTTAATGTTATAAAACAATAAGAAGTGTTGGTGGTGAAAATCATGATGCCATGGCTCTCAGAAACACCACCTATGAATCCAACAGTCTTCTAGGGGCAGCAAAGGAAGGGATTGCATCTGCCAGAAAGAGCAATGGGCCAACAGCCCTTGTGCTTTACGCCCTCTTCATAACCCTCCACATCTGGAATTTCAGTGTTTTGATGGTCCAGGTAACTGGAATGTTGCTTTGCTCTTTATTCCACATATTTATAACAAGAATCAGGGAAATTTCAACAGCAAAGCAATTTACTCTGTATTGGTGCACTGAACCCAGACTACTGATTACTCAGAATGGAACTGAAATGGCACAAAATTAATTTTCCAAGAAAGAATGGCAAAGACAAAGGAAAGGAGAGACAGCAACAGTGGAGAAGGCCAAGGGGGTGGTCAGGACCTCTGGAGCATCATTTCCTAGACAAAGTCTTTGTCATTTCTGTGCACGCTGTCACATGACTTGCTTCCCTGGGGCATCACGATTACCTAAGTAACTCTACTTGTGTCCTTATTGGCTCCTCATAGCTGTACCCCATGCCTTACACATGTGCAAATCACTCTATAAAATTTCCCTATAAATTGGGGTCCTTGGGCTATTCCCTCAGGACCCCTTTTGTCCCACAAACAGGACCTTTCTATCACTCAATAAATATGTCCTTCTCTTAAACTCTGTTGTGCCCAGAATTCATTCTTCAATTTTTAGGGAATACAAAGTTAGTGTATCAGACATCTAACAGGCCAAGAGTTATAATATTTCCCTTATTTCTTATTTAGACGTTCTACTATTACTGCTATAGCACACCCACAGGACCCACCAAGATAAGAAATAATTAACAGGAGGTAGGGGTTTGCTTTTATTTCTTGATTTCTGTGTTGTGTTAGGTTATTTTAATTGCCATTCTTGTTTGCCACTATATGTGCCTTGCATAAACTGCTTTATGCCTTCAGTCTATACTGTTTTATGGAGAGGAATATGATGTTTCTTTAAAGGCTGTTTTACTTTTATGGACAAGGTCTTGGATTCCTGTTTGATATATGCTACATCTAGACCTGTTTGACTTGTGACAGCTGTGGTTTTTAATCTGTACTAAGGACACATAATGTTAGAGTGCCATCTAGTGGACTTTAATATAAAATTCTGTGAAATGGGTCTTTTTATGAAATCTAGTCTGTACAGCTCAGGCTTTTTCTGTCCCTTATGGAATGTTAAAACCGAACAGTGGTTATACAGAAAGGTTCTACTCACCTTTAGGGCATCTGCCACTTCCAAACTTCCAAAGCAGAGGATAGGTTTCTTCAGTACCACTGGTGAATCCTCATTCCACTGAAACCAATGACCACCAGAATGTTCACCAGACAGGCAACTGGATCCCTTTCTGGAGACAAATCTCTGATCACATAAAACTAGTCGAAACCAAGGGGTCATGCCTGCAGCAACTCTTGAGTGGAAACCGGAAGGTCCTTCAGTGGAGGCTAGCTCCTGACAGCCTGATGGACTGCCAGCAGAGAAGCTCTGCTTAGCTATCATATCTCACTGAGCTCCTCAGGTGAGCAGAGACAGGTAACCCCTTTGTTGATCAACAGGTGTCCTCTGTCTCTGAGTGAGCTGAAGCAGTGCTGTTAGAGCCCTATCTTAAGCATTTTGTAAGACCTGAGCTACAGGTCTACATTCTTCTCTTTCTAGTAATAAGTTAGAAACCCTAGTTTTTCTCCAACATGCTGGGAGCTAACTTTAAAACTCTTTTTAGAGACCACCCCTCCCTCTAGGAGGCTGAGCTGATGTAACTTACAACTGTTTACTTTTCATGGAGAAGCAATTACCAGAAAAAAAGGAATTTACGTTCATGCTTTACATGTGTTGAGAGAAAACATGAGATTTTTTCTCAGCCTTCCTCAATTAGCAATACTCACACCTTGGTTAAACCTCATTGGCTATCCTGGAACAATAAAAAGCTAGTCAGCCTTTCTCTTCCTTCAGGTACATAAAAAAAGATGGATGTGCCTTTACTGATTTGTCAATCATGGTTGCCATGTGACAACTATAATCTAAGTCCTGGGCACAGTCCCTCCTGACAATTGTTGCTTCTATCTATCTCTAAATGTTATCTCTTTGACATGATAAAAGGTGTCACTTTGGGCTATGTCTGTCTCATTCTCTTTCAAAGAACTATAAAGCAATGATGTAATGCTAAGCAATGCTTCCTTCTCAAAACGCAGTGATTATAAGCTGGATCAACTGCAACTTGGACTTATAAAACCACCTGCTGGAGTAAAAGTTGAGTTGCCAGAAGTTATAAAATTATGCACCAGTATGAGGGTATAGAGGCTGGTCAAATTCAGCTTCTGCTCTATTTCCAGATGGCATTCACCTGCCATGGAATAGAATCAATTTTAGGGATGCCTCAAGGTGAAAACAAATGAAGTAAAAATGGAAGGCGCAGCTAATTTTCCCTTGTATTTCAGAAATAGGAACCTCAGTGTGAAGGTCTCCTACTCCTTTGGAATGTGTGTTTAAGAACTGAAAGATATTAGACCCATGTTGGAAAAGAGCCATTCAATATCTTTATTATTTTTCTTTTTTGTATGTATCTTTTTTATTCATTTTAATGAGAGAAAAATAGCAATGAAACAGCTTCAAAACAGGTTGGAAGGACAGTTCCAATAATTAATACATCACATATTGGTGGCTTCATAAAAGTTATTCAGAGGGCAAGATGCAGACATAATATGTTGTTCGAACAATATTAGTAAAGACCTTTGTTCTCATTGGACTAAGAGAAAGTAGCAGTATACCTATCCTATTTTGCATATACACCCATTTCTTTTTCAATACAAGATGGTCTTTAATTTATACCCACTCTTTTTGTTTTGCTTTGTCAGAGGTAGCTGTTCCTTTTCTGTTAGAGAACACCATTTGATCTTTCTCCACAGGCACGTATGGTCTGCCTCCCTTCTAGATCCAGAATGGAATACAGAGAGAAGAATTAATGATGATGATATTTTACAACTAGAGTTGTACTGTAAGACAGACAGCAATAACTAGAATTACCCTACACTCAAACTTTCTTTATAATAAGAAATAGTTGTTAATTTTCTCATAGTATAATTTTCAGCTATATGAGACTGCTACGGTTTGTGTTTCATTGTCCCCCCAAAGCCTCATGCCACTGCCTATGGTGGCTTCTGGAGTTTGTGATTGATTCTTAACCAATGCTGGGATTGCAGGTGTGAGTGCTACACCCTGATCCTGGGGTGGGGTAATTCGCATTACAATGTAAGGAGGGGAGAGTGGCCAGCAAGCTGCCTGAGCTGCTGCCTCTTTTTTGCTCTTTGCTGCTGCCAAGGATGACTGCCCTCTGCCACGTGCCAGTCTGCCTTAGAGCCAACTGAGTATGAACTGAAACCTCCACTAACTGTGAGTTAAATAAATCTTTCTTTTCTGAATTTTGTGTATTGGGTATTTTGTCCCAGCAATTGAGAGTAGAGTAATCAAGACAGAATTTGGTATCAGAGAAGTGGGGTCTTTACTGTGACTAAACCTGACTATGTAGATTACAAGCCTTTTGGGAATGGTTTATGGGATGAGATGGTAAGGGCTCGGATACGTTTCCTACAAGAGAAGCACTGGAACAGCTTTGGCTGTTCTGTATGGCAGGTTCTGGTCAGAGCTCAAAAGACCAAAAGACCGGAAGGCTGATAGAAACCCAGCCTGTAAAGGCAAGGTCAGGGAGGCTTCTTCTGGGCAGAAGGACTGCATTGGCTGTTGACTCCAAACAATGTATGTTATGGTTTGTCAGAAAGTTTATCTAAATTTTGCTTGTGTCCAGAAACCTTGCCTGAGATTGACATTAGGCATTGTAGGCTGACTAATCTGGCAAAAGAAATTTTAAAGCAGTCAAATGTTGAAGCAATGGCATGGCTATTTTTTTTTTTTCCTTTTTTTGGTGGAACTGGGTATTGAACTCGGGCCCTTGCACTTACCAGGTAAGTAATTACCTGTCCCCTGGCATGGCTAATGTTGCAGGCTTTTAGTCAGATTTATGTTCAGAGGCCAGCAAGATCATTTAAAATGTGAGTTTGGCCAGAAAGAGTGCTCCAACAAGGCTGTGGGATGCAAAGATAGAGCTGAGAAGATCTCCCTTACTGAGAATGAACAAGAGAATGGAAAAGATAGCCTGAGGGCATCGCAAGAGGCCTATCTCCACTCTTTGCAGGCTCAAAACTGCAAGAGTAAGGGATTTTGCCTTGGCCACACCAGGTTCCAGAAAGGTTCAGGCATAGGGATTTGTTCCTCAGAATCAGGGTCAGAGTACTCAGTGAGCCAGGCATTCAACCCCTATGGACAAGAGAGAAGAAAATCTACCTACTTCTGCAGACAGCAGAAGAACTTGTCATCATCCACATGGCATTAGTTCTAAGTACAGGAGAACCAATTTCAGAAGGCCTGGGAACCGGGAAGTGTGCCCCTGAGAGGACAATATGTGAAATAGAAAGTAAGAAGCTTAATATACAATGCAACTTCCAGAAGTTTAGAAAAGCCAAGAACGTGAATCATCTAAAGGAAGCTTCAAGGAAAGAGCAAAAGAGAAGTTATGGAGGCTAC
Organism: Ctenomys sociabilis; assembly: GCA_004027165.1. Classification (NCBI taxonomy): domain Eukaryota; kingdom Metazoa; phylum Chordata; class Mammalia; order Rodentia; family Ctenomyidae; genus Ctenomys; species Ctenomys sociabilis. Next base: position 45,914 of record PVKA01009918.1, read on the forward strand.
AACCACCAGAAGTGCCACAGGAATGGAACCACATGGAGCTCACCATTTGCCACAGATTGTTTTGGATTTTCCACATGGAACTGTAGGACTCAATGTTGGCCCTTCTGGATTTTGGACTTGCTTTGGTCCTAATGTTTAGTATCCTACTGTGTATACCTTTTTGGAATGCTAATGTTCATCTTGTGCCACTGAGTGTTGGAAGTATTTAACTTTTCATTTGTATAGGGGCTTACAGCCAAAAGTTTATTTAGACCTCCAGGACGACTTGGGCCTGACTTTTCAGCAATGCTGAAACTGTTAGGACTTTGCCAACTCTTAAAGGGGGACTAACATGCCTTATGAATAAAGGGATATGCATGCATCTTGGCTGGTCCAGGTGCAGAATGTTATAGTTTGTGTCTAGTTGTCCCCCCAAGCCTCGTGTAATCATGGGGCTGCTTCTGGATTTTGTGACGGATTCTTGATCGGACATGGGATTTTGCGTGTGAGTGCTGCTGGCCCAGGGTGGGTAATTTGCATTACAATGCAAGAAGCTGAGAGAGGCTAGCTGGCTACCTGAGCTGCTCTCACTACTTTGCTCTTTGCCACAACCATGGATGACTGCTCTGTGCCATTTGCCCCTCTGCCTTGGAGCCAGGGAAATATGAACTGAAATTTCCACTAATTGTGAACTAAATAATCCTTTCCTTCCTGAATTTTGGGTATTGGGTATTTTGTCCCAGTAAACAGAGAAGAGTAACTAACATGAAAATTATCAATGTTTGTCTACACCTGTCAAAGGTGGGCACTCCATTGTCATTCAACTAACTTAGGTGCTTGAACTCAACAACACAATCCAACACAGTCCAGCATTCCACAACAATAGTGAGTTATTCAAAGAAGTTGTCGACCATAGCCATTTACAGCTCAGCTTAATATTATGGCCCCACAATGTATACTTCATTTTTATACTTTTCTGCTGGATGGTTAAGACCTAGATAGAGCAAGACTTACATACCAACACATGTACTTTATGGTCATCCACTAGGAAAATAATTATTGAATTTTTGATATAATTCAGGTATAAAAATAAGATAAGTAAACAGCTACACTCTTAATTTACTGATAAGAGACATCTGCTATAATAATGTCTGTAAGTATAATATCATGTATACACCTTGTACAATACCAAAACAGTATGAAAACAGTTTGCAATGTATTAATTTATCGAATCTGTCTTGTTAAGGTGTCTTAAAACTGTCTGATTGATATTTGTACTTCAATAAAATAAAAAATAAATTAAAAAAAAGAAAATTATCAATGTTCATGTCTCTTTTCCCCTTAATGACTTACAGAAGATCAAATAAGATCAAAGAGAGTTTTCAGAAGACTTTGATGAATACACTAATGTGTTTAGAGAACTTATTTATATCTACAAAGTGAACTGAGGAGATGTAATGTTTCTCTTAAGTCAAACATTAACTTTTACTGAAAAGAAGTAGCATTGTGAGCTGCTGCTATATTTGGGGATCAATATTATTTTAACTTGAAACAGCCAGAAGACAGGCATCCAGGAGAATACCCAGTTACCCTGGAGGCCAAGTGGCCCCTAGTCAAGACCCCTACTGGCTTAACACCTAAATGGGAGATTGGGGTAAGAGATCATTTCAGGTATGTATTCTTGAAGGTCTAAAAAAGATAAAATACAAGCCCTCCAGTTATCTGAAATTGCCAAGTGTTTATCAGAAGAAAGATGAAAACTCCTCTGCCTCTTAGATCATTTAAGAGAGGCATTGAAGAAACATGTCTATACCTCCTGATTTGATAGAAGCAGATTATTTTTATATGTCTATCACCCTATCAACCCCAGATATTAAGAAAAAGTTACAAAATGTAGCTTTTGCTCCAGTTAGCTCACTTGATACTGTAGTGAACCTTGCTTTCTCAGTATTCTAAAACCCATACAGGGTGGAAGCTAAGAACAGGAAACAAGGAGACCAAAAAGGAGTCCATGACTAAACTCACCTACATCTACTGTGGAAAGACAGGCCACCTCATGAGGCACTGCCTTACGAGGCCTGCTACACCATACCATGACAGCAAAGGGGGCCGCTGGAAGCAGTACTGCACTCCGAGGCAGAGTTCCCAGAGCTCAGACTCATATTTCCAGCTGGCCTAATGAGATAAGAGGGCCAGAGGCACTCTCTGCCTTTTCATTCCGTCAAAAGGGTCATCTCTGCTAAAGAGTCCCAAGAAATCATGAGTATAAAGAGAAGGGAAACCAGCCTTTTTCTGGACATTGGCACATGTCTTTCTCTTCAACGCTGGCCTTCCTTCTAGCCATCACATGGCAGTAAAAAGAGCCACTGAAGAAGAGGGAGCCCACTTTATCTCAGCCCTTATACTGTGACTGGGATGTCTTTCTCTTCACTCATTCATCTTTAATTATATCTTAATATCCACTTTCCCTCCTGGAAAAAGATACTGTATCCTGTTTAGATATTGTAATATATGTGCACCATAATCAGATATGCTACTCCCTCTCATGGAGATAAAAATAAACCCTAAAGTACAGACAGACAAAGATAAAATATAAGGGAAACTAATAGCTGGCGTGGGGCTTCCCCTGGCAATAGGAGGTCCCACAAATGCCATTAGAATAAAAGAAGGCCTGAGTAGGTGACATTAGGTGTAGACCTGCATGAAGAAAGAGGGACACCAAGATGCTGAAATTCTTAAAACAAAATAAAATACAGAGAAAAACTATTGATTATAAGTAAAAGGTTATATTCATTCTAATTCTTATTATAAGAGATCTCTGTTAATTGTCATACAGACATCTAGCCCAAGCCCAGGGCCAGTGAGTGTGTGAAAGAGCTTCCAGCTCTCCTGCACCCCCAGGACCTCCCTGGACCAAACCCAGGCACTCCGCGTGAGTGAAACCCTCTGCCACACCCCCAGGACCCCTCCATCACTACAGAGCCCCCCTAAGCCTGCTGAGTGAGTGAGAACTTATGCCTCACTCTTGGGACCCTCCAGACCCAGTCCATGCCCAGGCACTGCAACTATGTGGGAGAGGTTCCTCTCCCCCCTGCACCCCCTTGTCCCCTTCAGATCCAGCCCAGGCTTGGCATACGGGCCTGACATACAGGCCTGGGGTGAAACTACAGTTGCAGTTTCTGCAGAAAGAGTAGGTGACAGAACCTCCCAGCTAATGCAGAAGCAGAACATCTTGCCAGAGGGGCACAACAGATTCAACCCAGAGCTGCAGCAGGAAGGAGCTGAGCACAACAACCAGACACAAGCTAGGTACACCTGGATAAATTCAAACTTTGTATATCTGCACCCAAATATCAGTAGGTGCCAAGGTTATAGCTGCACCAAAGCTCTACAACAAAGGTCAGAGGACAGTGCTATACAAAATGACAAAGACAAGGAGCAAAATGCACTCTCAGACCCCAAGCCCACCCAGAAGAGTGCAGAGAACACTAGCACAGAAAAAATTTGGGATCAAACAGCTGAAATCTCTGAATCAATAGCATCTGAAATAAAGAAACAACCGCAGAAAGGTACACAGGAACTCAGATGAGACATAACCACTAAAATAAAAATAAATAAATGAATCTCTGAATTCATAGAATCTGAAGTAAACAATCAAATGCAGAAGCATATGGAGGAAACCTGATCTGAAAAAATCTCTGTAGTAAAAGAATTAATAACTGCTTCTAAAGAAGACATTCACAAAAAATTAAGATCAGAAGAATGACAGATTCCTTGAATGACCAATACAGGAAAGAAATAAATTACATGAAGTAGAGTCAGAGAAATATAGAGGAATTTAAAATCTCAATCACAAGCTTGCAAAACCGTTTGAGTGAAAGTGAAGATAGTTTCAGATCTTGAAGATGCTGGGACAGCTAGTGAAAAGGGAAGAAAAGATCTCTTAAAAACAACTAGAATGCAGGAAAAAAATAATTCATCACATGCAAGATGATGCAAACATGAACAATGTGAGATTAATAGGGATCAATGAAAAAGGAGTCAATGCATATGATATAAAAAGAATATGGGCAGAAGTGATAGCAGAAAACTTCTCAAATATGAAGGAACAATCTTACATTCAGGTAACCGAAGCATACAGAATGCCAAATAACTTCAATCCAATTAAAAACACCAAGACATATAGTAGTCAACATCCCAGAAATCCAGCACAAGAATAACATACTGAAAGCCACTAGAGAAAAGAAACAGATCACATTCAAAGGAAAACCCAACAGAATTACAGCAGACTTCTCTTCACAAACCATTAAAGTGAGAAGTGCATGGCCCAGAGTACTTCAACTCCTCTGCAAAAACAAATCCCAACCCAGACTACTACACCCTGCAAAACTCTCTTTCAAGTTTGATGGAGAAATGAAATACTTCCATTACAAAGAACATCGAAACAATTACATGATGACAAAGCCAAAGCTACTGAAAGATGTTCTAGAGAGGGACCAAAATGATAAGAACTCCACGAATGAGAACAGAAGGAACCCAATAAATAAGGCAAACAATTAAACACAGGAAGAAAAAGAAAACAACAGCAGGTAAATAACATGTTGAGCATAAATCAATACATCTCAATTATAACCATCACTGTAAATGGACTCAATACACCAATTAAAAGAAATAAACAGGCACAGTGGATTAGGAAACACAATCCAACAATATGCTGTATACAAGAAACACATTTAATCCATAAAGAAATTCACACAGAAAGTCAAAGGATGGAAAACAATATTACATGTGCTAGCACATCCGAAAAAATCAGGGATAGCAACCCTGTTCTGAGAAAGTCTCAACTTCAAAGCAAGAAAGATCAAATGAAAGAAAGGAGGCCGCTATATCCTGCTTAGGGGAAAAATTCAAGAGGAAGATATAACACTCATAAAAATGTATGCACCAAACACAGGAGCAACCAAATGTATAAGGTAATTCTTAATGGACATAAGAAATCTATTATCCAATACCACAATCTTAACAGGAGACCTTAATACCCCCTTATTCTAAAAGATAGATCAACAACACAAAAAATTAGCAAAGAAGTAGCAGAACTGAACCAGAGCTTGGAAAAAAATGGATTTAGTAGACATATACAGAGTGTTCCACCAAAACACAGATGAATACACATATTGTTCAGCCTCACATGGGTCATTTTCTAAAATAGACCACATATTAGTCTAGACATCATGCTTAAATATATGCAAGAAAATAGAAATTATCCTATGCATATTATCTGACCAGAGTGCAATGAAACTAGAAATAAACGAAAACAGAAACCAGAAAAATATCCTAAATACATGGAAATTAAACAACACCCTACAACAATCAAGGGGTCACAGATGAAATTAAACAAGAAATTCAACAATATCTACAATTCAATGAAAATTCAAACAAAACTTAATCATAATTTATGGGATGCGATGAAAGCAGTTTTCAGAGGGAAATTTATAGCTGTGAACTCACACATATAGGAAAACAGAATGGGAACAAATAAACACCCTAAAGCTACACCTCTGACATCTAGAAAATGAAGAGAAAACCAAACCCAGAACCCAAAGACAGGAAGAATTCATAAAGATTAGAATAGAAATTAATAATTCAGTTGAGATGAAGAAAACAGTTCAAAGAATTAATGAATCAAAAACTTGGTACTTTGAAAGGTTTAATAAAATCAATAACCCCTAGCTAACCTCTTCAAAAAGAGGAAAGAAAAAAAATTCAAATGCAAGCAATAAGGAATGAAAAGGGAGTAATTACCACACACACAGTGGGAATTCAGAAGATTATCAATAGCTACTTTGAGAATCTTTACTCTCACAGAATAGAAGATACACATGAAACGGACAGATTCCTTGAAAGGTACAAATAATCAAAACTCAATCAATATTATATAACAACTCTCAATAAACCAATAACAGCTAATGAAATATGAAATGTAATAAAGAAAATCCTACTGACAAAGAAAAGTCCAGGTCCTGATGGATTCACAGCTGAATTCTACAAGAAATTTATGGAAGATATAATCCCAACACTCCTTAAACTCTTCAATGAAATTGAAAAGGAAGCCTTCCTCCCAAAACCATTTCTGAAGGCAAATATTATACTGATACCAAAATCAGGGAAAGACACAACTAAAAAAGAGAAATACAGGCCAATCTCCCTCATGAACATAGATGCAAAAATCCTCAATAAAATCCTAGCAAACAGAATATAGCAAATCATCAAGAAGATCGTACACCATGACCAGGTAGGATTCATCCCAGGGATGCAAGGATGTTTCAATATTCTCAAATCTATAAATATAATACATCATATTGATAGAGCTAAATTTAAAAACCACATGATCCTCTCAATTGATGCAGAAAAGGCTTTTGACAAAGTCCAACACTCATTCATGTTCAAAGTCCTACAGAAAATTGGAATAGATGGTCCCAACTTCAATTGGATAAAAGCCATCTATAACAACCAAGTGGCTAACATAATTCTCACTAGGGAAAAACTGAAATCTTTTACTCTCAGATCTGGTACAAGACAAGGATGTCCTCTATCACCCCTCCTATTCAATATAGTTCTGGAATTATTAGCTAGAGACATTGGACAAGAAGGAGAAATAAAAGGAATTAGAATAGATAAAGAATAAGTCAAACTATCATCATTTGCAGATGACATGATAATTTACTTGAAAGACCCAAAAAACTCCACCAAGAAGCTAATATAATTAATACAGAAATTCAATAGCATAGCAAGATACAAAATCAATAGCATTCCTTTACACAAATAACATACACACTGAGAGGCAAATTAGAGAAACAATACCTTTTACAATAGCACCAAAGAAATTGAAATTCATCTATCTACAGAACACAAAGAACATTTCAAGGAAAATTACGGTATTCTCAAAAAAGAAATCATAGAGGATTTCAGAAAATGGAGATATTCCTTGCTCCTGGATAGGAGGAACCAACATCTTGAAAATGGCCATACTCCCAAAATTTCTGTACTGATTTAACGAAGTCCCTATCAAACTACCACGAGCATACCTCCCAAACCTAGACAAATTGTTCCTACAATTTATTTCCTCTTTATATTCATTTATTTATTTTGCAGAACTGGGGATTGAACTCAAGACTTTGTGTTTGCCAGGCAAGTGCTTATTCTATTGAGCTATCTCCTCAGCCCCTACAATTTATTTAGAACCAGAAAAGATCTAGAATATCCATGGCAATCCTGGGCAAAAAACACAAGGCAGGAGGCATTACAATTCCTGATTTGAAATTATACCACAAAGCTACTGTGATAAAATCAACATGGTACTGACAATGAAATAGACCTGAGGATCAATGGAATGGATTAAAAGATGTAGAAGCCTCTACAAACACACTAGGCCATCTTCTCTTTGACAAAGGGGCCAAGCATGCTCACTGGAAGAAAGATAGCTTCTTTCACAAATGGTGCTGGAAATACTGGCTCTCTACATGCTGAAAACTAAAAATTGACCTAGGTCTATCACTATGCACTAAGCTAAAGTCAAAATGGTTTAAAGATCTAAACATTAATGCAGAAACAATAAATCTACTGGATAGGAAAGTAGGAAAAGCTCTTGAAGACATAGAGGTAGGTAAAGAGTTCAAGAACAAACATGTATTCGCATGGGAAACACTTGAAAGAATTAACAACTGGGACCAATGCTTATTGAGAAGTTTTTGCATGTCAAAAGAAATTATCAACAAAATGAAAAGACAACCCACAAATTTTGAAAAAATCTTGACAAGCACTCAGGCAAAGGTCTGCGCTCTAGAATTTATAAAGAACTAAAAAACATTAGGGCCCCAAAATTTAAAGACCCAGTCCAGAAATGGGCATCTGAGATGAACACACACTTCTCAGAGGACAAAATTAAGGAAGCAGATAAATATATGAAAAGATGCTCCACATCACTAGCCACCCATGAAAAGAAATTAAAACAATGCTGAGATACCATCTCACCCCAGAAAGAATGGCTATCATAAAGAAATCAACCAACAACAAATGTTGGAGAGGATGTGGGGAAAAAGGAACCCTTCTCCATTGCTGTTGGGAATGTAGACTGGTGCAGCCATTATGAAAATCAGTGTGGAGACTCCTAAAAAAGCTAGGTCTGGAAATCCCATTCAAACCAGGTATTCCTCTAACTGGGAATTTTCTGGGGGGATCAGAAAACATCATATCATAGTGATATATGTATACCTATGTTTATAGCAGCACAATTTTTGATAGAAAAATCTTGGAAACAACCAAGATGCCTGTCACATGAGGAATGGTTGAAAAAGATGTGGTATCTTTATACAGTGGAGTATTACTCAGCTATAAGGAATGATAAACTTGAAGCCTTCATATTTAAGTGGATGCCTCTTGAATATATATACTCACAACTGAAAAAAAGCAGACCCACATGTGTAAATATCATATAGTCTCCCTAGTATAATAACTCAAAAGAAGAAGTACAAATAGGAAGGTATAACACAATTAAAAGGAAAGCAAGAACTTGAGGATTTGACAATGAAGAGAGCAAGGAAAAGAGCTAGGAAACGTGACAGGGGCAAAGCCATAGATTTATATGTACAAGATGGGTAAGGCAATGATCCTGCGAATCTTCAGAAGGTTTTCAAAGCTAGCAGGTAATTGGTAGAATTCTCTCCCTGACTAACTATATATGCTGGTACCTGTGAACTAAACAACTGCACTGAAAATAACAATGTGTAATAGTAGGTTCTTGCTTGGAGTGCCTGTCCTTCTGGTCTTCTGAATATGTGCTGCTTGTCGTGACGAGCTGGTTGCTGCCATGCTGTCTCTTGGGTAGATGTTTGTTTAAAAAGAAAGGGGGTGGTGAATTAAGGCAGGAAAGAGGAAAAGGGGCGATGTGGGACTGTCCTGCTATAATGCTGTATACAGTTAAATTTCTAAACTGTGCAAAAATATGTAATTGTTTATTCCTATTATTTTAAATATATTTTAATATTTTTCTTCATATTTTGTAGGGACTTAAAGTTTAACATATCAATACTTGATGAAAAATACTTCTTTCATCTTATGCCCAAGATGTTTGATACTCAGACAGATAGTGAGGTTAAGCTCAACAGCCTAGGTTGTAGAGTAATAACAATAACCTTCTCTCCTGGAGGTTAACAACCTAAGTTTGCAGACTGAAAATTAGAGAAAAAGGAGGGCTTCAAGGACAGCCAACATTTTGGCCCTAGCCTTTCAAAATCAGTGAAGACTCAAGACATAGGAGAACCTGTACTATAACGTCGTGTAATTCAGTTGTGTCCCAAATTTTCTCATCATGGAGATTATGGGGCCACAGAAGAAAGTGATTGATGATGTAGAATGTGCCTAAGGAGAGTCACATGGAGAGAAAGTATTCTCTCAGGCTTTCACAGAGAGCAAATTGGTCGATCAAGGGCGGTGACTCATTCACATGGCTGACACTGACACAAGATCTACAAACTACAGTGCAGGGTTTCAGGATTAAATCCTGAGGGGATTTGACCTACCTTATCAGGTACAAAAGCTACATTTCTTGTTATATAAGTCTTGCTTTATCTTAGTCTTAACCATTCATCAGAAAAGTATAAAAATGAGTTATAAAAAGTAAAACCATATTAATATGCTGAGCTGTAGAAAGCTCAAGTCAACAAGAATGTCAGTCTTGAATCTCACACACAATCACACATATGTACTCAGATAATAAACCTAATAATCACATATATATATATATATATATATATATATATATATTCAGAATATAAACATAAAAACTCACGTAAGACAAAGTCTTAGTGATCACTCTGATGAAATTAAACTTAATTACTATATGAATGGTACTCAATGTTATACTATATTCTAAGTCTTCTTACAGAAGGCTGACATAGCCAGTCTTATGGAAAATCCATTATTATTATGGACTACTGGACTATTTTGGAATATTTTGCTGAATTCACTCACCAATAATATTTAAATGACAAAACTGAACAAAAAAGGGGATACAAATGAACGTCCATTTTGTACCTGTATATTCAAAACAGTTAGGATAGATGTACAGCTACATTCTCTTAATTCAATGAATAGAAAGTTTTGTTTTAACAGTGTTTGTAAACAGGATATCATGTCTGCATTTTGTATAATGAATAACCACTAAGACAACAATATACAATGTATTAATTATTGAAACTGTCCTAATTGGATTTGAAACTGTCTTATTGTCCTTTGTTTCTCAATAAAATTATGGGAAAAAATTAAAAACTAAAAGCTCCTATTGCAATTGCAATAAAACCTTTTTGAAAAAAATCAGATTTTTACTTTTTGTCTGGACAAAACAAGTTATCTTAACCAAACATATCTCTTTTGGAATGTAATTCTTTAATTTTAAAATATTCTTTAAAAGTGAAATGTAATAAGAAAGACTTTTGCTATTTCTGCCTTTCTCCAGACAAGAATTACTTAATTTACTTAATCAGTATTGGTCAAGTGTTTTTAGATCTATGAGGTATTTCTTTCTTTCTTTCTTTTTTTTTTTTTTTTTAGGAACTGGGGATAGAACTCAGGTCCTTGAGCTTGCCAGGGAAGCTCTTATTCTGCTGAGCCATCTCCCTGTCCCCTCTATGATGTATTTATGGCTTGAAATAATAAGCTTTGTTAAAACTACCTCTTAGAATATGGTATAACATTGAGTACCACCCATATTGTAGTTAAGTTTAATTTCATCTGAGTGATCACTAAGAGTTTGATAAACTCTTTTTAAATGTGATTGTTAGGTTTATATTCTGAGTACATATGTGTGATTGTATGTGAGCTTTAAATTTCAACTTGTATTCCTCATATAGAGAAATTCATAGAAGCAGGAATTTACAAATTTGGTTTGCCATAGTGTAAATTCATGTCTCAATGTCCCCCTACAGCCTCATGTGGTCATAGGTGAGGCTTTTTTAGAGGTGGGTGGATCTACCGTGTGTGCTGCTGGGATTGCTTCATGGTACAGCGCTAGGGTCAAGAGCAGTAAGACTAAGCACGGGTGTCTTACATGCCCTGAGTCGTGTGGATGAGATACAAAGAACATAAAGACATGCACTTGTCCCCTGCTTGCTTTGCCACCTTCTGCCTATTGGATCTGTTCCTCCTGTGTGATACTGGTCACCATGCTCCCAGCCTCAGAGCCAGCTGATTGTTGATGGAAACCTCTAAAAACTGTGAGTTAAATAAACCTTTATTTCTTTTTTAAAAAATTGTCATAGAAAAGTATGGAATCATTTTATATAAGAGTTCTTATAATTTAACTTGGCTAAATACATCTGAGTGCACAAGAGTTTTATAGACAACTTCTCTTAGGTTTCTTTGTCCATTGTCAGTCCAATTTGTGACCATACCATACTTACAGCTGTTTTGTTTGAGCTCAATAACTTTTTCTTCTTTTTGTCTTCTTGGATTTTTAAGACACTTGTGTATTGCTTAAGATTATAGATAGACATCATTAAAGTTAAGGACCTGCTTCCATCCAGAATGCCAGCTAATCAAAATGATGCTGAGAATGGTTTTACAAAAGCAGTACATATTGTTATCCATATACAATAACTTGGGAGACTTTCTTTGACCAAAATATTGTGTTATTTGCTATAATCTGTGTCTCATAGGTCATTTAATATTTGTTAAGACAAAATGAGACTCCTTAGGCTTGAAAAAATTAGTGGACCAGACTCCACTTAGTAAATAAAAACAGCTGTTTGGAAACATCTCATTCCAACCTTCGGTCATTAATGGGACTCTCAGTAATTTCTATAGCTTTACGTGCGATACACCCCAAAAATGTTTACATTGTTCATCAACAAATGATCAAAAAGTCAGATATCTGAGTCTAGAAAAAGATACCACCATGAATAGTTCTTGTTTAAATCTTAGAAGACTTAGATACCCAGAAGTATGAATATATTTACAATTTAATGGAATCAGTAATCATGAGTACTACAGCTATGTGAGTCCCTCAGTATCCTAATTTAGTTTATCGAGAGTATTTTAATAAAGCCGCATTTTTATAGAAAATTTAACCATTTGTTGATGACTAATGTAAACATATCACAATATCACACCCTTGGAGATGCCCAGACACTAAACAGTCCATACAATGTCACATGCTTCTTCAGCGACATCCTATTCAAGGGTAACAAATTAGGTTTAAGGCTAATGTCAGGGTTGGGGCTAGCAATAGGGTTAGGGTTAGTTCACTTCTATTCAAAAATCCAGGCTTGTTTTTCAAGCTAAATTAACTGAGAATTTACTTTCTCATTTGAATGGAAGATTATTTTGTGCACAATGAGTTTGTCACTGAACAGGAAGTTTCTTCCCTCCTGACATAATTGAAAGAGCATGGACTGCAGCTCCAGATGGGTGCAGATTTGAGGCTGATCCTGGGTATAGTTTTGCACTTGGGCAAACGGCTTCTCAATTCATGCATTTTCTTTCCTCTTTTGGGTATACAGATAATGATATCTAATCATAACTTTGATAAACAAGATAACATATACAGGTCTGAGTGCCTTCAGATTCACTGCTGTATGATAGGTACTCAGTAAATGAAGAGTTTTTCTCTATGCTTCCATTTATTTCCCTGGCCTCCCCAGAACCTGGGCAACAAGAACACCATAAGTGTATAGCCCAAGCCCTGCTAGACAAGAGTATTCCAGAGGCTCACCCTGGACTGGATGCCCTTCAGGTTTCCTGGAGGCTTGGGCTGTAGACATCTGTAGGACCCAAACATCCAGACATGAAGGAGGTGAGTAGATTGGGTGTCAGTGGTTTCACATCCCCTTACCACAGTACAAGTCATACATAATAATAACAATAGTAATGATAACGTTGGGCTGAAAAAATAATAAATAAAAGGTTGCCTTTGGAAAAGCACTTATCAAAGAAGTATAATTAGCACAAGCACACTTATTTTGGTACTCCAACTTGACAGCAACCCTCAAAACGAGTCTACAGCAGTCCTACATTCTTTTCAGCTGAGAAGTCATGAGTTAGAAGCTCAGAAAAGCTAAATGAGCCCCAAGTAGTCTGCCTCCTCAAGAAGCTCCACCTCTTACTGCTGTCCCAAGTGCTGGGTTGCTGGCATACTCCTGTTTATATCCTGGTCTTGTTGCCAAGAGCTGCCGCTTTCCAAAGCTGTAGACAGTCCTGCCCATAGGACTCTGCCCACTAGCCTCAACACACCTCCCCCAAGACCAGATATCCACAGACTCTCTAGACTACAAGGTCCTACAGTCACAAAGCCTGTGTCTTATTTACACCTGCTTCTTCCCTTCAGGGTGGTATATGCTGACCTGGCTCCTCATTCAGACCACCTGGTAAGCAATGACCTTCTTCCTCTTTTCTGACTAGGAAGCTTATGACCATTCCACCCATCAGTCCAGTATTCCAACCCACTCCCCACATGACTTATCCAGGACTCAGGAGGCCCATCTCAGATGAGGCCACTGGAAAAAAAGACCTTCTCGAATGCAAGCATGGCTAACTTGGGCCTTTCTGGCAATTTGGCACCATACTTCTTTCTCAGACTAGAGAATATGGTTGTAATGGCTTAACAAAGGTAAGTGCATTGAAAAGGGTGCAGCATAACATTTTACAATAAACCTTCATGCATGGTAGCTACTCACTACTGGTGTCTCTAAACCTCTGTTCCTCTATTTATCCTGTGTAGCAACTTGCAGTTATTTGTGCTATGATTTTAATTACTGGTTGTCAACAAAGGATGTGCGCTACTTCATTTGGGCTGTGGACTTTATCTCTGTCCTTAATTGTCATATTCAGTCAGTCACTCCTGCTCCTGGCTTATTTATGCCTGTGAAATGAGGGATCAGTGAGCAAGTTCCTCTGTTATACAAACCTATTTTCTCCTATTACCATTCCAGGTACTCATCCAGATCAATTCACACGTTTATATGATGCTTTAGAGCTTAGAAAAAGTAGGGATGTGTTTATTTTTGTGCTAGAACATGAATGAAATTGACTTTGCATCTAGAAAAGAATGGAAAGAAAACTACAGGAGGGCTGGCTAAATAGCTCAATGGATTAAAGCACCTGCAAGCAGGTTCAGGGGCTGGGGGTTTGATCCCCAGCCCTGCGTTGATGACCCCACCCCCAGGGTGTGCTGAGAGGGCAATTGAGACTGGGTGTGGTGGCACGCACCTGTAATCTCAGCACTTGGGAGCCTGTAAACCAGAGAATCACTAGAAGTCCTGTCTAGTAGTGAGACTCTGAACACCCTGTAGAACCTATTCTAAAATACAAAGAAACAAAAGGAAAGAAAACTATAGAACAGGAAGGAAGTAGCCAAAGGACCCTGCTTTTCATTCCTTTTTTCTGTGATACTGAGCACAGCAGGACCTTTCCTGAGCCCAGAGGCAGAGCTTCCAAGGGGCTAATGACACTTAAGCCTCAGGGCATCTCACTCCCAGGAGCCAGTCCTTGGGACCTTGACAGTACCTGCACACAGCCATATGTATTTGTTACGCATTCAAAAGTAATGTGTTTTAATTTCAATCAATTAAGCCTCTGTCTCTTTTTCTCCAACACCTTGACATCATAGCTCCCATTATGTCAAGTGGGGTGTGAGTCTTTCTGGTGTCCAGTTAAGAGCAAATTGAATTGGGGATGCAGTCAGCTTGTTTTCAGAACACATTTATGATCCCAATGACTTCCTTGTGGAATTGAGGTACTGATGATGTCACAATGTAGGGTTGATTTTCAGGGATACACATTCATCCACTATTTGGGCTCACTCAGCATCCTGACTCTGTGAGATGCAGGGTCAGAGGCCATGTGCTCATATGGCCATTTACCCCTGTCCCCAACACATGATAATACATGGAAGAAACTTGACTTGTCATAATCCTAAACTTTTACCTGAAATTGCCATTGATTTTTGTCTGTATCTTAAAAGATACAGGGACCAGGGACATAGCTCGGCAGCTAAAGCACCTGCCTGGCAAGTGTGAGGTCCTGAGTTCAATTCCTGGCACCAAAAACAAAACAAAAAACAGTTTTTAAACAGTAACAGGTTGGTAAGTTAAAAGAAACTTCCTAAATTACCAGTGTTCAGTAATCATAACCAACAGCTATGTCCCTGGTTCACCTATCCACAAAACCCACCTTTCTGCCATCAGATTTGAGTCACTTACTTTGATTTCTAGGACCAGTGCCCTCAAGGCTCTCTCACCAGGCTGCCCATCTGGCCTTGTGAAAGTTGACCTGGAAGCTCCAGTGCAGGCTGCACCAATGGCTCATGGCAGGCACAACTGGGAAAGGTCCTCACCAAGCCCTGCTGGGCTTCGTCAAGGTGATGTGCACACCGTACCCTGGAGTGGACAGAGACTCTCAAGGTAGAGCCCTCAGCTTGCTAGGAAACACCCTGCTGTAGCACACATCTGGCAGGCAGGACGAATGACTCAGTAAAGGCTGTGTGTCAGCAGCAGTCACAAGTCACACAGTCATCGGGAGCTCCTGTCTGACAAAACAGTAACTCCTGAGCTTCGCTGTTCACTGGCACCTCCTTCTCCCTTCCCAGCATCCCCCAATCCATTAGTGCTTTCTGCAGACTTGAATATAAATAAAGGGACAGTGAGACAAGAACTGCCCAGCATTGTTCAGACACCAGTATGCTTTCCCTCCATGCGTGCAGAGTGGGAAACAGGAATAGGGCCTGCCTCCACTTGCCTCCAAAGCCCCCTACATTCAGGCCTTATACTCACCTCAGAGGATTTTGGACCCTATTTTTTAAAAATGAAAACAAATGTCAATGTAAGTCAGGTGTGGTGCCATATGCCTGTGCTTCCAGCACTTTGGAAGACTGAGGCAGGAAGAACACAGTCTCCAATCTGAGCATGTTAGCAAGACCCTAGACAGACAGAGAGATAGGTAGATGGATGGATAGATGATAGATAGATAGATAGATAGATAGATAGATAGATAGATAGATAGATGATAGACAGACAGAGACAGGGACAGGGACAGAGAAACAGAGAGTCAGACAAACGGATAGTGCTGGAGACAGCTCAGTACAAAGAATGACTATGGATTCAACCCCCCATTATCTCCCCCAAACCAGTGCCAACAATACCAGCCTTGCCTAGCTAATGTGCAAAGCCCAAATCCCATAAAAATCATAAGTAATTAACACTAAATCTCTGATCCTGGCTCCTCTCATCTTTCTGATTCTTAGAAACGTTATAAAGATGATATAGACAAAAGGTTTCTTTGGTGCTTCTACTGAAAAGACATGAGTTAAATATAAGTTTTGAAACTATTTTCTTGGAGTGACAGAGGAGATGGCTCAGTAGAATAAGCACTTCCCTGGAAAGTACAAGGGCCTGAGTTCAATCCCTGGTTCTGGAAAAAAAAAAAAAAGTAGGAGACTGGGCGCACATTATTTGGGCCAGGGAGATGGCTCAGTGGAATAAACACTGGCTTAGGTAAGCACAGAGGCCAGGGTTCAATCCCTAGCACTGCATGCTGTGCCAGCTCCTCCCTTGGGTGTGTTGAGCCAGGGATGGAGTCTTGGTTTGGTGGCACAGGTCTATAATCTCAGCACTGGGGAAGCAGAAATCAGGAGGATCACTGTAAGTTCGAGCTTCATAGTGAGACCCTGCACCAAAACAAACAAACAAACAAAACTTAAAACTCTTCTATTCTCACTGAGCACTTAGCAGGTGCCAGACTTCACGGGAAGCACATTGCTATTTATTACAGTTTTATGATAATCTTTAAAATGAGTAGCAAGAGAATAATGGGCAGAATGGTCCAGGGATCTGCCTTCGTGAATCCCAACTCTGAGAGCTGATTTTATGAGCACATGATTTTAAGAATACTGGGGATCCCCCCCACAAGAGCCTCCCCAGGGGTCTCATGATGTGAAAGGAGAGACAGTGGCCAACTTTCAGAATGACAGGAAAGGGCTGTACAATAATCATCCTCAGATTTTGGCAAGGACAACAAGATACTTAGAAAGGTTTATAGAATCTTATATAGACTTAAGCTAATTATAGTGAACAAAACATAAAGTATACTAATATAAATCATAAGGTATCAAAACGTATAACTACATCTAAGATGCTTAGCTCAAACTTGCTCCTAGCAAATTCTAGCTTAGCGTATTTCTTATGGAAAGTACGTTGCTTATTTCCAACGCACAAATACAAAAGTAAAGAGGATAATATGATAAGTACTCCCCCCAGATAAGTATTATTTGCACCTCTAAAAACAACTAGTAGACTAGCTTTAAGGAAGTTAGAAAAACATTTCTACAAAATGTTTTTGATAGTGCCACCTGGTGGATTCATTCTGCAACTGCTATCTCCTCTCCCTCTCGACCAAACTGGAGAGGCCAAATTCTGGTGCGTAATGGGACCATCCACTAACGTTTCACCGCGGTTTTCCTTTATTTTCTCTCTGGGCATGCTCAGCCTCCTTCCCGTTCCACTATAACCAACTGATTCTTGACGTTTTCCGTTTCATTTCACAGCCTTTCTGCTGCAATAGAGTAATTTTCCAAGAAGATTTACAACAATGTCAGGAATTTCTAAAGAACACTATAGTAAAATAGCCATGGACAACAGGATAAGCTGGCAGAAAAACCAGGCCTCGTGCACAGCTGGTGTTGATGGTGGCCACCTGTTCCACTGCTAACTATACTTGACCATCTGCTTTTACCCTGTTCACTATGGTTTCATTTGCCTCCTTCTCTAAAACATCTTCATATCTCGTAATGAAAACCAAAATGTGCTGAGTCCCCACACCAGGCTAACTGCGCTGTCCTACGGCTCCATAGCGTGTTCTTTGGCCCATGATGATTAGCTCCAGCTTCGAGCTTTGCCAAAACAGTCCAAAATCTTACCTTAACTGCTCTGCATGTATAAAATGCACCTGAATCCAAACGCACACTCACCTAAAGCTTTTTGAATAAAGATACTCAAGGAAGTTTGCATTATAGAAAAGAGCAACCATTTACAGGAACAACGCTCCTCAAAGAGGGTCTGGTTTTGTACAAGCTGAAAATCTACATACGTTCTCACTCCGCTCTGTAACAACTGCTAGGTGACTTGAGCCGATCCCTCATTACCTTTCTGAGCTCCGTAAATAATTCTGGGAACTCAGTTCGGAAGCTGACCTGCCACCTCTGCAGGACTCACTGAAATTTCGAAGGGCAGTAACACTGGATAATGAGTACTCTGGGGGAAGCATCCTCATGAGACTTCTTCACATATTAATTCATCTCATTGATCACAACCAGCCTATGAGGAGTTATTAGCATTCCCAGTTTATTAAAGAAAATTTGCACCCAGAAAATTTAAGTAATTTTCCAAGGAGTACGAGGTAGGAAGTCGAATACCCAAACTTGAAGCCCAGAAATCATATTCCAGAAGCACTGTGATCTTTTAGCACCTCGATTTTTAATGACTTGTTTATAAAATGATCGCTACCAATGGCAGAGGGAAAAATTCTGCGAAAGATTCTTTTTACAAAAAGCTGTGGAAATGGTATAAAAATGTGAGAATCTACTTTTCTTAGAACTTTTAATCAGTCTTTCAGCTAGTCAGGAAGGGCGCATTTAGAGAGCCTGCCAGGTCCCAGTAAGAACAGTGAGCTCTGTGGCTCTTAGCTTGCATTAGCCTCATCCTCGATTTTGCAGTTCTGCAGGGGCCTTAGAAACAGCAGCTCATATTCCTGGTGCAGCCTGGGACAGAAATGCTTTCCTGTGGAAAAAACAGGCCTTGAGCATGCTGTGAAGAATGAATATGGATTACTCATTTTAAATGGTCTGGGGCCAGGGAGATAGCTCAGCGGCTTACACATCTGCCTGGTAAGTGCAAGTCCTTGAGTTTGATCCCTGGTACCAATAAATAAATAAATAAATCTCTAAGAAGTAAAGGGAAGCCATGTTTAATAACAAAAGGAAAGAAGGACCATTTTTTACCTTCATATACAAAATAGGATAGATATACAGCTACTTTCTCTTAATTCAACAAGAAGAAAGATTTGTATTAATAGTGTTTGGATAGGATATCATGTCTGCATCATGTACTACGAATACCCACTACCAACAAAACAATATGCAATCTATTAATTATTGAAACTGTCCTACTGACCTGTTTTGAAACTATCTCATTGCTCCTTGTTTCTCAATAAAATTAATAAAAAAAAGAACTAAAGGAAAATACAAAGACAACACCTCAACCAACACAGAATATTGATACAGCATTGGAAATCATGTATTTTAACAGAAGCTCAAAGTTTGAAAAATACAATACAGTGAAAAATTCACTTCCATTAAGTGGAAATCTTGTTCTACATTTCCACTGAAAAGAAGGCTTTGTCAAGGAAACGCAAAGAGGGTGAAGAAAGAGGAAGGGCTGAAATAATGCCTATCAGGCAACATAAGTAGGTGATGGATGAACAGTAAAAAACTAATCAAAGCAAAACTTGGTTCTTTAAAAACACCTGAGAAATTCACAAAATTTAGATGGCTCAGGGCAAAGTAAGTGCAAAGATTCATACCTCTGAAATGAGGAAAAATGATGTCACTATAATCCTTAAAATAGAAACAATTGTAGAAAATACTATGAAAATGTGTTTGGCAAAAATTATATGCTAACCTAGAAAAAAATGGCTAAATTTCCAAAAAAAGATAAGCTAAAAACTGGCTCAAGAAGAAATACAATATATGAATATACTTATTGCAAGTAAAGGGATTAGATTACTAACTAAAAACTCACAAAGAAAAGCACAGCCTCAGATGACTTTACTGGTAAATTCTACCTAGTATTTTAGGGAGCATTGACACCAGCACTTTATAAAATCTTCCAAAATAAAGAGAAGGGCACATTCCTCAGCTCACTCTGTGAACTCAGTATTGCCTAATAGCAATATCAGATGAAGACATCATAAGAAATGAAAATTATAAATAAATATTTTATGGAAATGGCTATAAATATCCTGAACAAAATACTAGCAAATAAATCCAGCATTGAACAAAGAGGACCATATTCTATGAATAAATAGGATTTTCCAATAACACAAAAATGAATTAACATATGTGTATCATCCAGTGTAATATACTAAATTAAAAGAATAAGGTACAAACATTACATGATCAACTCAATAGACATACGGGGAAACATACCCAAAGCATATTCTTTCCTTTACTTAGGAAAGAAAAAGAAATGAATCCAGATTGGAAAGAAAGCTGTACTGTACAGCTATCTTCATTAATAAGTGCCAGAACCATGAATATAGAAAGAAATCTATATTAAAATATTATAGATTAAAAATCTATAAAAAACCTACTTCAAGAAGAATACATTCTACATTGCTGTAAGATACAATATTATAATGCAAACTTGTTGTATTTCTATGTGCTAGCAATACACAATTCTAAATGTAATTAAGAAAAC
>PVKA01009919.1:0-66277 GCA_004027165.1 Ctenomys sociabilis
TGCGCCTCTTCGGGGTGCTGAATGAAGCTGTTCATACTTATCTTTCCAGCATAGATATCTACACCTGCGCATCGGCAGGTGGATGTAAGGCCAAGAGCGCTTGTTTTAAAACTACTTGCTGTTGTTGATTGCTACGCCAGCAATGATAAACAAGATAGCTCAGAACAAAAATAGCAATACAGCAAATAACAAGCAAAGATAATGATCCGGACCATCGAGTCAACCAGCCCGCAGCCTTAGCCAGTGAGTGCCGCAGCCCCTCTGCTGAGACAGGAGGAACACGGACCTGAGCGATAGCATGGCTCAACTGCACTGTGTAATGTAAGAAAGTAGTGTTCCAAGGGCCACACAAGTAAGCATTAAGCTGTTGTACAACCATGGAAGCATTCTCTACTACGTTAGGTGTAACACAGATTTCCCTAAAACCTAACCCACACATCAACTTTTGTTGTATATTAAGAAAGTCCACTTGTTCCTGGAGCAAAGCAGTCTGCTGATTAAGTGACAGAATTCCAAAATGTATCTGACCATTCAGAGTCTCTTGAATCTCTAGGGCTGCTGTAACCCTTTCAGATAGTTGGTTCACCACGCTTGCAGTCTGGATCGTCTGGCTGATGGCATGCGCTAACTGCAGGGTATAATTCAGGAAAGTAGCATTCCAGGGCCCTCTAAGGTAGGCATTGAGTACCCAGACCCGTGCACTAGCATTAGGCACTGTCATGGGAGTTACACACAGAGAATGGAACCCCAAGTCACAAGTCAGTCTCTGTTGCATATGTAGTGTGTCCACCTGCTCTTGCAGCAGGGTGGCTTGTTGGTTCAAAGCCAGAATGCCAAAATGGATCTGTCCGTTAAGTGTCTCCTGGACCTCCAAGGCAGCCGCCACTCTCTCCGCGAGTGCATTGATGGTTGTAGCTTGTTGGACCATCTGCATTAGAGCAAAACCAGCGGCCGTGGCGCCAGCCGCAGCCAGAGCCACGGCAGTCACAATAGCTGCAGTGATGCCGAAGTCCCTCTGTTGCCGATATATGACAGCTGGCAGTTGTTGTCGGGTCTCATCCACCCGTGTAGAGATCATCACCGCACCAGGGATGCGAACCACCAGGGCACTCACGTGTTCAGATCTCCAGCAATTGCTGAGACTACAAGTCAAGGCTGTACAATTTAGTTGACCCCTCTCCCCATCCACCCAGGTACCATTCTGAGTACCATTCCAAAGCACAAAAAAGAATGGGGCCAAGAGACAGGGTATAGAGGAGATATTAAACCTATGGGTCTTGTTAATCTGCACCGAGGATTCAAAGGAGACAGAGGTATTCCATGTTACTGTACCACTGAACACTAATGAATTTTGTAGGGGCAGGGGAATCCAATCAAGACAAGCTCTTTTTCCACACAAATAAAACCCATCCAATAGCAATGGCTGATTATGCTGGGTAGGGTTTTTGTAATGATATGACATGGAACGTGGGGGCCTCTAAGCCCCACCATCCACAGGGGTCTCTGGGAATAGGACTGATTATTATTTAATTCTCTGGGGCTGGTTCGTAAACAATTTCCCCAAATCAATAGTTGTTTTAACTGGGTACCACATATTTGTATATCAAGAACCGCTGCTCGGGTAGAATTACCATAGAAATCTCCTGAGGTGATATTAGTCAATATGAGGCAGCCATCAGCAGTGAAAGCTGTATTAGTTTCAGCAAAGGAGGCATTCTTGATAAAGCATAAGGAGGAAGCTAAGTCAAAGAGCCCTGTTACTGATGATTCCTCTATAGCTGTTAACTGGGCTGTTTTGCCTGTTTTCCAATTTCTGGCATAAACCGCAGGGAACACCGGGCTATCCTTGCTAACTGCCATTAGCACCGGGGGACTACTCACCCATGTCCTAGTTGATTCCGCCAGCGATTTGATCACCTTAAAATCTAAAGGCTCTTGGTAACGATTACCTTGAGCATCTTGAAAGACAGGAAGGGCCATGGGGAACTCCGCCCCCAGTGCCCGCCACATTTCCGGATTATGGACACTCCAGGGGGGGTCCCCCTCCACTGTCCCTGTAGGGTGGCGGTGCCATGGGCCCCACCCTACATTCCAAGAATGGGTCACATGGATCCCCACCTTACTTCTTGCTCCTTTTTTGTTTCTTCCTTTTCCTATGTTCTGACTGTTCAATGGCGAGGGCCTCCTCTAGCCTTTTAATGGTTTCCTCCAGATCACGCTCATCCTTCTCCGAGTCCGAGGACCTCAAGGAGGAGTCAGAGGAACTTGACCCTGAGAGGTCGGTGCAGTGTTCTCTGTCTAACCTCTCACCGCCCTTCCGAGAGCTCTTTTCACTTTCAGCTTTCTCAGATCGTCACTCTTCAAGAAACCTTTCCAAGGTCTTTTTGCTCAGTTTGAGCTTTCTGCATGCAGCAGCTCCTTTAGAGCCTAAAAAATTGGGTGCAAAGAGGACGCGCCCATCATGCCAGTTACTTTCGCTTTAGTCCTCGCTCCTCAGCGAGCCCTCGCTCCGTCTTTATCCACAGAGGGAGCAAGCAACCCCCACTCACGGCGGGTTTCCCTACTTACCAAGGGACTTAACAGTGCACTGCTGCACTGCCTGACTGCAGGGAGTTCTGAGCCGCCGGTAACCGCACCGCAGGTCCCAAAGTTCCCCGTACGGGCCACCACTTGTCGCGCGCTACCTCGCCAGCAAGGATGACGCAACAACCAGCTCTTCTATCAGCAGTTTATTCAGAACCCTTGAACAATCTTGCTTCTTTTCCCTCGAGCACAAGCGGGCTGTCTCCTAAATACCCCCAGGGACCCAATCCCAGTTTGACACTTGGCCTTTGATGAGAGGTCCATCTATGCGGAAGCACACTAGTGCCTTTTGTCTTAACCATATATGGCAATGAACAGCGAGGAGAGCACTCACCCTGAAAAGGTGGAAGGCGGAAGCCAGCCCCACGTTGGGCGCGGCAACACGCAGCTCTCCACACTATAAAATTGTTCAAGGAAAGCTTTTTTTTTGCGGAACCAGGGATTGAATTTGGGCCCTTGTGCTTACCAGGGAAGGGCTTATTCCATGGAGCCATCTTCCCAGCCCCAAGGAAAGTTTTATTATAGATCATCTTAGTTCAATATAATTTTATTTATTATTTATTTATTTATTTTATTCATATTTTTTGGGAAGGGTCTGCAAAGTGTTCAAGGTCTCACTACTACATTGGATTCATAGTGATCCTCCTGTTTACAGCATCCCAAGAGCTGGGATTACAGGTGGGTACCTTCAAACCCAATCTCACTTGCTGTCTCAGTGCACCCCGTAGGTGGGGCTGGCACAGCAGGCCTTGGGACTGAACTCCTGGCCCCTGTGCCTGCTTGCAGGTGGTTTAGTCTGCTGAGTTATTTGGCTGACCCTTCAATGTCATTTTAAAGATAGATGATTTAAAGATAGATTTAAAGATAGATGAAAGTAAATGAAAAACGAAGTGGTTTTAATTCTAATAGGCATCAAGTCATCCTTTCAAGAACAACAGAACTCAGCTTCAACATGAAAGAGTAACTAAGGATCAACGTGACAGTAAATACTGTGAAGTGGAAAGAAACTCTTCAAAGAGAAAGTGAAACTAGGGAGGGGAAAGAGGACGAGGAAAGAAGGGCAAAAGAAAAAAAAAGTTAAACATAGAATGGAAGCAAAGCTTTGTGAGTAGGGAATGAATAGGGTTGAAAGGAGGAGAAGAAATTAAGAAAAGAAGGGAATTAATATATTTCATGTAGAGGTACAAATTCCCTAGGGTGAATCTTATCATTATGTATATCTAAAATGTACCAATAAACTGAACTTATAAAAGACCTCAGAATCAGACCATTTTTGCATCTTTGTATTTGACTTTTAGGAATTTTCCAAAATCTAAGTCAAATTTAAAGTGTTTTTAAGGAGAGGGTGTGACATTATACTGACATAAAATATGGACTAAATAATTTTCCAAGTAGGAAAATTGCGTGGTCACACTGCTTGAATTTCCTCAGGTTATGGGTGATGAATTTGCCTTCAGTACTAATAAAAGAGAGAGAGGGTGTTATTTACTCCTTCAGTTTCTAAGATCTAAAAGGGACAGTAGATATAGTGAAAGGGAAAGAAACTGCTCAAAATGAAAGAGTAACTAGGATGGGGAAAAGACAAAAAAGGAAGGGAAAAAACAAGGGGTGTGTGTGTGTGTGTGTGTGTGTGTGTGTGTGTGTGTGTGATAGCTAAGATAATTGTAGTACTAATTTCTATTAGTTCATTGAAAGGAACAGTTAGTGCTTATACTATTTGATCAATTTTTTATGCTCACATCTGACAGATCTGAACAACTACTTTGAAGCTAGCAATATGCAATATATAGCCAATGTTAATTTCTTATCTTTTTAAATTCCGTATCATCTTTATTGTTTTTTCTCTCTCCTCAAAATAAAAAAAAAGATAAATTAAATTAAAAGGAGAGAGGTTTGCTGGCTACTGTTGTGATATGAAATGCTCATGCATTTTCAGTTTCCAAATGTGCTTATCCTTTTTAGGTTCAAATTTTCATTATTAGCATCAATAGCACTGTTGGGATTGCAAACTATTTTGTTCAAGTAGTTTCTGAAAATTGTTTTCACTTAATGTACAATTTAGTGGAAGTCAAAGTGGCTATGAAATTGAACATTCCTAAAATTCCCCTGGAAAAGTTTATTTAGAGCTGGCTATAAAGAAAATTATAGAAATTTACCTGAAAGAATCCAATGCACAATCCCACAGAGATAAAACTTATTCTGTTCTTACACATGACTCACCGAGAAAGAAACACACAGCAGAATGATTCTCCTCAAAAGCCCTGTTTATAATAAATGTGGCACTGCAATGAAGTTTAATTGCCATATTTTTTCACTTTCCCATAACAGTCCTTACCATTTCTTCACTTATAGAAGATAAATTTTAATTTGCACCCTCTGGACACACATTTTTCATAGAGGTTTAAGGTAATTCTCAATACATTTCTGTACTGAAAGCGGGAGCTATATGTAGCTTTCTTTTGCCACTCTAACATTTTTAGTTGGATTTAAAAAGAAAAGAGAAGTTGAGGAAATTCTTACACCTAGTATATTATTACATTACAAGAATCAGGAGCAACCATCAAAGTCAAAATAGAAATATTTACCATTTTCTGTAAAGATGTGAAGCAAGTATGTTTAACCATGAATCATGAACATTTATCATTGTTTCTCATGTTTAATTATAATTAATAAAAACATGGTTACATAGCTTGTGTTAAAATCCTGGTAAAATAAGGTTCAAAAATAAGTCTGTCATAATGCTGAAATGAATTTTTATACTTTAAGATCTTCCACATGCAAAAGAAAAATGAATGAAAGGAATAAAATTGAAATGAGGAGGATTATTCAGTGGCTACTACCAGAAAATACTGTTTCCTACATAACTCCTGAAAGAAATCAAGTGAAAATTATGCCACCAATTCAGGGGTGACATAGTTTGTCAGATATCTGACATTTTTAAATTTATTAATAGATATTTATAACATTTGTAGATGTTTTCAAGATTAATAGATGTTTACAGGATCAACAGAAAATGATGTCATCAATGTAAAGGTAGCTCAAGTTTGTCATATAATCAATCTTTTTCTAATTTATTAGTAGATGTTTGCAGTAAATGCATTCCATACTCATTTTGCAGAGTTGGTATATGTACTCAGTTTATTTCCTTGTTTTTTATTCCCCTTACCCCTTCAAACTCCCTTTTCTCCTTTTCATTCTTGTTCGTAGTATTAATGTTAGTTTATGTGTATGGCATATGGTGCCTGCACTCACTGAGGTAATCAGGACGCTGTACCTGCTGCACCTTCCCTCTGCTGCTTCGCACCCCAACCCCCTTACCCTTGGTCCCCTGACCTTGCTATCCACAAGGGATTCCTCCCATTGTCTCCTAGCCTTGCTTTATTTTCTCTTAGTTTGTACTTTGCCTTGCTCAAATGAGAGACATCATCTCTTAGGAGTCAACTTTGTGTGTCTAAGTTACCTCACTCAGCACTGCTTTTTCCAAGTGCACCCATTTTCTTACAATTATCTCAAATTTTTCCTTCTTTATTGCTGAGTAGGATAAATTCTGTTATGTATAAATACTACATTTTCTTTACCCAACCATCTGTTGATTGATCTACAGCTGTTTGCAAGATTTAACTATTACAAATTCTGCTGCTATAAACATTTATATCACTACTATGATATCTCAAGCTCTTTGGAGAAGCTTCCTAGAAGATATCTTGAAGAAATACAATTTCTCATTTTAGTGATTTGACAAATCTCTATATTGGTGGTCACAAACCAAAATTTTGTAATTCCCTCTTACAGATCATGCATGCCATTATCCTTTTAAATCTGGAGGGCTTTTGTTGTTGTTGTTGCTTTTGAAAACAGTAGTATTTGTTGTTGTTTTATTTTTTAATGTATTTGGTTGTTACAGGGTCTCCCCATGCAGCGTGGACTCATGGTGATCCTTCTCCTGTCAGCCTACCCCGCACTGGGATTACAGGCATGTGCCACCACGCTGCAACTAGGCCATCAGCTCAGCATGCCTGGGGGCAGGGCCAGCCTGGCTTGTGGGACTGGGGATTGAACTGCAGTCCAGGTGCTCGGCTAAATTTATCTGAGGAGCTATGTTATTCCACTTAACTATCTCATTGGTTGAAAACAGTACTGCTTTTGAAAGGAACAGTAAATACTACTGGCAGCTAAAAATGCAATGGATTCATTTTGAAATTTTATACATTGTTTTTATGGTTTACTTTTCTTTAAAATAAAACACCTAAAAATAATAAAATAAAAAAACCTGCAAAGGAAAATGTAATGTATATTGCTAAATATTCAATGGAAATGATCTTGAAAATATTGAAGTTTTATGGTTGTGGGTTTCATCATTGGATGAGAGAACTCTTAAGAAAGATTCAGGGTCAGGGAAGAGCGTGCAGCAGACTCTCAGATACTTTTGAGTCTCAGTTGACTTCCTGGATGTGTAGTAGACTCCAGCATTAATCATGGCACTCTTTTTCTCTCTCCACCTAGCAATAGGTTCTTATCAGCCCTCAAGAATCACTAATTCCCTAGGAAAAGTGGCACTCATGGTGAACATTTTAAACTAAATTGACAATATATAAGGACAAAACAAGCCCAAACATTGGTAGCAAATTAATCCCTGTGTCATTGAAGTGGCTCTCTTGCCAAATTTCTATTTTCTTCATCTTGAAAGTGCGTTTATTCCTTCTCTTGTTGGCTGCTGACTTCATAGAGAGAACTCCCACCTCTGGCCTACATTCACAGCATTAATTATCCAGGTATCTGCCTCCACATAAAGCTTCCCAGGGCCTGCAACTGCAGATGGGTTAACAGTGCAATGACTGTTCACTCCTGGAAAAATGAACCTAGGGGTTCTACTCACCTTGTTATAAACAGTTACACTGTTGGGGACTCAAAGAGGAAGCCATCTGTGTCTGTCTTCAGGTGAAGGTCTGTCTTCAAGATTCTATTTTCTACCACACCTGTGTTTGTCAAGTACCAAGCAGCAGTCCATTTGCACTATCTGTAGTTTAAGAATCTGACTTACCCAGGATGTTGGGCATAGTGTTATATACTCAGCTCATTTCCAGTGAAACTTAATTAAAAATAAGTGAGTCAATTCAAAAGAAAGAATGATTCTAAACATTTTTATTGATTGTTCTCTCATTCAACTATGTCTAATACATATCAGTGATTCTTTAGGTACTGGAGCTAGAGCAATCAGTAATAAAGTTGAAATAATAAGCTGATTCTTAATTTTGTTGAGCGAGCTATTTGTTCTTCTATTGATCTACTTCTTTTAAATGTCTAACATGTATTCAGTGATTCTCTAGATTTTAGGAATAGGCAAACCAGTAATACAGTTTCCTTTCTTTGGGGCATTTGTAGTATTATAGAAATTACTGTCATTTACATAAGAAAATAAAAATATGAACAGATAGGAGAAAAGGTCATAGATATTACTATGGCAAAAGTGATGGAAAATGTGTGTGTGTGTTTGTGTGGTGACAACGGACACACACAGGAGCTATCACAGGTGGTGCGTGTCTGTGATAGGTGTCTTTGCATTAAGGAAGGGTTGTACATGAAGTCAGAACAGAATGTCAAGATGCAGCAAGAATGAGAACTTGGAGCGACAACATTGCAGGCTGCATAACAAGGGCCAAGGCGTTGACAGAAGATGAGCTCGGGATTCCTGGAGAGCAGTGCTGGCAGTGTGGCTACAGTTGTCAGACATGTGACAAGGTTGTCTGAGGCCCTGTGGATGCCCCATGGCAAGAATTAGCCACGCTGCTGTGTAACACAAAATAAAGTTTAATACATGAGGGATTGTTGGGTTCTGAGCAGACAAGGACTGAGAAAGAAATGGAAAATTTTAAAATGGTGGAGGAGAGTTGGAGATGATATAGTAACTGGATAAAGCTTCATTAGGTTGGAAGGAGTTATGGTTGTATGGACTGAACCAAGCCACGAGTTCATGTAACAGTCCACCTGATAGGACCTTTCCATGAACAGGCAAGTACAAACTTCAAGCAAAGAATACATGGTGCTTGGGAATGATGTATAAAAAAAGACACTACATGAAACTCCATGTGCCAGCCTGTCATAGGATCTAGCTGCTCCCCAGACCTCAGACGCTCAGAGGTAGGGCTCTTGGGAGGTGGCTGGGTGTAGGACGTGTGAGTATGACTCAGGAAGGTGTGATAGCTAACTTCCGTGGGTGATTTGTTCAGCGTAATTCTTGATGTGAATAATGGGAAGTCCCACCTTGGGTGTGAGTGTCACCAACTCAGAATTATACCCTGGGGAGATAAAAGGGAAAGAGAGAATCCCTGCTGGTTTCCTCCCTCTTGCCCTCCTGCAAACTGCTTGTCATCGGCCCTGCCCCTGTGCCATACCACCCTGCCCTACAGCCAGCTGCATAGGGATGAAAACCTCTACACACCGCGAATTAAAATAAAATTTCTTCCTTCCACTTTTAGATGTTAGATATTTCATCCCAACAATGAAAAATGTAGCTAATACATGAGGCAAGATGGAATATATATTGTAACTTATCAGAAATGAGGAAAAAGATCTTTTCCCAGAGTCAAAGTGCAATAACAGTATATCGGAAATCACAAGTTGGTAAGAAATTTACTAAACTTTTGAGTGATTTACAACTGGGAACTTGCTGAGTGTAAGAACACACAAGGGAAAATTTGCTCAGAGGTACACTTGGTGATGATCTAAAAGGAGAATTCTGAGCTTAAATATAATCCTTTTCAACCTGAAAAGAAAAGTCTGTCATCTCTGAGGAAGACATATGAGAATGTCATCGTAGAATGTCACTGACCATTTATTGAACCCCAACTTCAGGACCATCCAGTAATTTCCTGATTCAGAATGGATATTCATAGGAGATCTTAACCTGGAGCCCATGCATGGTTAAGGTCACCCCCAACTCCTCAGAAGTCTGTGCATTCATTTGAATTTGTTAAAGAAGGCTGAACACATTTTATTAAATTCTAAAAGAGGTTCATGAATCCGTAAAGGGTAAGTACTTTTTCACTCACTGAGACAGAAGATGTGGACTTCAGAACCTCAACAGCAATTACTTTTTAATTTTTATCTTTCTAAGGTTCCATCAGTAAGGTCTGTTGGGAATTTACCACTCATAGCATTTTTTTTTTTCTGAAGAACTGGGGATTGAACTAGGGGCCACCTAATGAGGTATATCACCAGTCTTATTTATTTTACTTTTTATTTTTATAATTTAATATTTTTTATTTATTGTATTGGTTAAAGGGTCTCACTAGACAGCTCAGACTCTCCAGTTTTCAGTTTCTCCAGCACTGGAATTACAGGCTTGCACCACCATTCTTGATCTTGGTGGGTGGCTCAGTGTGCCTGGGGGCAGGGCCAGGTTAGTGTGGAAATCTAATCCTGGTTCCTGAGCTTGCCTAAGCAGGTGCATTAGTCCTCCAATCTCTTTCACCTGCCCTCTTATTGAATTAAATTTATTTAATTTTGTTTTATTTTATTGAGATGGAGTCACTAAATTTTCCA
Organism: Ctenomys sociabilis; assembly: GCA_004027165.1. Taxonomy (NCBI): domain Eukaryota; kingdom Metazoa; phylum Chordata; class Mammalia; order Rodentia; family Ctenomyidae; genus Ctenomys; species Ctenomys sociabilis. The sequence goes on from PVKA01009919.1 coordinate 10,126, forward strand.
GACTGGGTTTAAACTTGCTATCCTCCTGCCTCAGGTTGCCATAGTGGTGGGATAGGTAACACCACACGAGCTTTCTTGCCCCCACCTTTAAAATAGGTCTCTCTGTTTCAGACTTTATTGTTATAATTACCTTCAGTGTTCTTTTCTATTGTTGCTCTGCTACCTCAAAACCTAGGGCTCCCAAGCATACAGCACAACTTTTTCCTTCCTTGGGTTTGGGTGTAAAGTGCTGTTGTCCTCTATCTCAAAGCCTAATTCTACTCTGTAAGGCAGAAGAAAATGAAGTGTACAATATGGGTGAATGTGGTTGAGGGTCTTGACCACTTTCTTTTTTCTGGGACAAAACATTCACCTGCCACAACTTTCAAAAAGAGAAATTTATTTTGGTTCATGTTTCAAATCCATAATTGGCTGGCTCCATGCTGGAATGGGCAGGCCAAAGGGGCATGTGAGGAAAGAGAAAAGGTGTTCAACATAGGCAGCATGGAGGAAAGGATGGAGCCAGAAATAGAACACATCCTTCCTGGTCACACCACCAGTGGCCACCTCCATGTAGGTTCACCTCCTAACACAAGATTCATCCATGAAGACATCAGTGGATCATGTCAGTGATGGGCTCAGAAAGCCGTGACCAAGTCATTTTTCCAAAGCCCCATCTCTGAACACAGGAGGTCTTTAGGGAACATTCTAAATCTAAACCACAACACAGAGATAAATATTGTCATGTTTCTTTATGCTTTGGCTGGCTTTAACAAATAAACTAGATAGATCTAAAGACTCGAGTAAATTGTTATTGAATGGCTAATGTATGTTAACAAAATTCATGTGCCATTTCATTCAATTTCCACAGAGGAAATAGGAGCCAAGTTTTACTGAGAAGAGAAGACACCTGAGTGCAAAGAAATTTGCTTTATCTGTTCCTATCAAGCGCACTTATTTATTAAAGGCAAGGTATTGGACTAATAAACTTATTGCACTGTTACAATAAAACCCTAAAACATTGTCTAAAACAGGGACTGTCATCATAATCAAAATATGAAAAGATTATCAAAGAAAGACAATGAGTGTATGATCCTATCTGGTTAATGGCAGGATGAAGATTCATACCAGTTCTAGGAGCTGTGTCCTTTCTGCTGCCAATAAAGCCAAGTCTCTTCACAACCACAGTAAGTTTCTTTCCTTTACATCTCATGCACTTTACTCAAAGATTGAAACATTCCGTGTCACATTATAAAGAAGCCACACAAATTGATTCACTGAGCTTTATAGTCTTTTAAAATACAGAAACTGAGAGTAAAATACAACCCAAAATATATAGTACCTGGAATAGAAGCAAAATCAACTGATTTTTAATCCAATGTCCTTTCCATGATATGAAGCTTTTAATCTAATGAGAAAAATGGAAACAATCTCAAAATAAAGTACACTTAGAAGAATATTTTTATAATGCAGAATTAGCAGTTTTTAAACCTACATTTACTTTTGCCTGTGTAAACATAATTCATGCAGATATTTTCTTGTAGAGTAATACTTAGCAAATTGTTTTCCATGCTATTTTACATCTGGTCCGTCTTTACCCAGATGTTTTAAACAGTAAAAATAGCTGAAGAGATGTTTTTACTAGAAGAATAGCAAGACTAAAAGAATAGCAAGACTCAGAAGTAGCAAATGCACTTTTTGATGTTAGCAAGTGGTTTTCTTTTTAACAATAGGTATTCTAGAAATATTGTTAGCAAGAATCTGGGAAGATTATTCCAAAATTTCAGAGCAATGTGTGTCTAGTGTTAGATTCACATGGATGAAGAATGACAGTAATCCTCTTTAATAAACAGCAGCCACGGGATTAGAAACTCATTTAGAACTACTTTCTTCTGTTAATTCATGGAAAGTGTTGTATTAGTGTCTTCCTTTCATGGTAAGAAATGACTACAAGCTTGATGGCTTATATCAACAGATCTTTCTGTCTTATAGCACTATAGATCAGACATGTGACATAAATTGGACTGGGATCAAATCAATGTTTTCATATGGGAGCATTCCCTTCTGGAGCCATATATACCATCCATCTATCTCCATATCTAATCTGCATCTCTATCATGTAAAATTTTTCCACCTTTCCATATAAAAATTCCATAGGTTCAATAATTTAGTTCTGTGTTTGTTATAGTTTCTGTTTAGAAGCCCTCCCAAGGCATCATGCAGTTATGGGGAAGGCTTCTAGAGTTTTCTATTGATTGTAATAGAATACAGTACAATACTGGGATTACAGGTCTGAGTGCTACACTGCATTTGGGTGGATATCCTACAAACAATATATGGGAAGGGAAGATGCTTGCTCTACCCTGCTCCTCCCTTTTGCTCTCATCATTTCACTGTTTTCTACCACTGTGAACTCTTGCTCTCTGCCATGTGCCACTCTGTCCTGAGTGAGCTGAGAGTATGGACTAAAACCTCCACAAACTGTGAATTAAATAAATCTTTCCTTCTTTAATTTGGAGTATCAAGTATTTTATCCCAGAAATGAGAGAAAAGTAACTAATATAAAATTTAGAACTAGAGAAGTGGGGTATTGCTGTGACTGTACCTGACCATATGGTTCAAGAGCCTTTGAGAGTGGCTTGTGAGAAGAGATAGGAAAGGTTCAGAGAGGTCACCTGAAAGCGACAAACTGAAATGCCTTAGGCTGTTCAGTATGGGACATTCTAGTTAGATCTCAGAAGATGCAAAGGCAGATGGAATCCCTGCTGGTAAAGATCATGCTCAGGAAGTTTCTGCTGGGAAGACTGGATACTGGATTCCAGATGATACGTTACGGCTTGGTAGAAACTTTGTCTGCATTTTGCTCATGTCCATGGACTTTGCCTGAGAATGAGATTAAGAGTGGCAGGCTAATTAATCTGGCAGAAGAAATTTCAAGGCAGGGGCTCTGGGGAGATGGCTCAGTAGAATAAGCACTTCCCTAGCAAGTGCAAGGTCTGAGTTCAATCCCCAGTTCCACCAAAATAAAAAAAAAGAAATTTCAAGGAAGTCAAATGTTGAGGTCATAGCATAGCTATTGTTGGAGGCTTTTAAAATCATATTTATGTTGGGAATCAACAGTAAAGAGCCCAGAAGGATGATTTAAAATGTTGGGAGTTTGGCCAGAAAGGAAGCTACAATAAAGCTGTGGATTGCAAAGACAGAGCTGAGGAGACCTTGCTTGCTGAGAAGGAAGAAGATAATACAAGCTTCAGAACTGCAAAGGTAAAAGATTGCTTTGAGAAGAGTTCTACAGAATGCCATGTTCCAAAATGGTGGTGGCTGCACCTGGTTTCAAAACGGTAGCAGACTAGAGAATTTGTACCTCACAATCAGTTTCAGAGTGCCCAACAATCTAAGCACTCGATCCCTACAGCCAGGAGAGAGGGAAGCTAGTTGCTGCTTCAGGTGGCAGCAGATCTTGGCATCTTCCACTCATCACTGCCTTTAGGCACATGCAGACTGCAAGAGTTCTGAGGTTAAAAGACTGCCACCTACATTTCAGAAGAAGGCCTGGGAGGTCAGGCAGAGTGGCCCCATGAGGGCAGTTTGCGAAGCTGAGATTGGGTTCATTGGAGAACCCAGGAGTTTGGAAAAGACAAGGATGTGGCTTGTGTGGGGAAAGCTGCAAGGAGGGAACAAAGTGGGCCCAAGAGAGAAAACATGAGAGGCTACAACCACACGGAGCTCACTATTGTCCATAGATTGTCTCAAATATTGTATGTGGCCTTGTAGGACTTAATGTTTGCCCTGCTGGACTTTGGATTGCCTTGATCCCAGTGCTTTGTATCCACCTATTTGTACCTTTTGGAATGGTAATGTTTGTCTTGCACCACTGAATATTTAAAGTGTTTAACTTATTTGTACAGGAGTTTACTCTAAGAGTTGGCCTTATATCTTGGAGGAGACATAGCATTTGGACTTCTCAGCAGTGTTGAACCTGTTAGGACTTGGACAATTCTTAGAGATGAACTAAAACGTCTTTTGCATAAAGTGATATGAATTAGTCTTTGACAGGCCAGAGATGGAATGTAATGCTTTTTATCTAGATGTCCCCCTAGAAGTCTCATGCAGTCAGGAGGCAAGCCTTTAGATTTTTTTTATTGATTCGTAGTTTAATGCCGGGATTCTGGGTGTGAATGCTACACCCTCCCTCAGGCAAATAAGCTGCATGCAATATAAGAGAAGGAAAAGAGGCTTTCTCTCTGTTGCTCTGCTCTCTTTGCTTTTGTTGCTTTGGTGGTTTTAGTCACCATGAACTGTTGCCTTCTGCTATGCTCCACTCTGTCTTGAAGTGAGTTGAGTATGTACTGAAACTTCCACAAACTGAGCCAAGTAAGTTTTCCTTCCTTATCCTGCGCATGAGGTATTTTGTTTCAGCAATGAGAGAAAATTAACCGATAGCCACGATCTCCCAGAGACCCAGCCATTAGAAAACTGGTCTCCAGCTCATGGTGCTTTTGAAAGGGAGAGACCCAGCGGGAGGAAGTTATGTAATTGAGGGTGTTCCCCAGAGGGAATAACGGGGACTTGGATTAGCTGGCACATTCTAGGTGTGCATAATGGTGGTGTTCATCACAGGGAGCTCGTGCCTGTGCATGACATATCTGAGTGCCTTTCTTTCCCCATTCATCTACCCTGCCTCTAACTCCTCTCTATCCCTTTATTTACAAAAAGTTTCATTCCTGTTTTATCCCTCCTCACTTATTTGCTTTTCTTTTCCCTACCATCCTCTGCTTCCACCCCCGCCCCTTTCTAGTTTCTCTTTCCATTTGAGCATTTTTCTTCCAACTTGATATATCTATTATACATTTTGTGTCTTATTTAAACTTTCAATTTGTCACATCAGAGGAAAAATGTGATTGATAGATTCCGGCCCTAGTGTGAATTGCTGAATTATTACTGTGGTCATCCAATGTGGCTGAAGCCCTTAAAACAACAGCTCATCTTCCCAGAGACCTCCTCCCCCTTTCTTTTCCAATTCAGCCCAAGATGCAATTATTTTAGCTTTTCTGCCACCTCAGGGAAGGCCCCAAACAGCTCCTCAGGTACATGTAAACATCCCGCTGAAACCCCAGCCCTGGCAAAAGGTCGCAAAAGCCTCAGCCTCCTTTTGTTTCAATTCAGAGAATTTTTTATTTTCCCAATTTTTATCCATGTCTTCTAAAATAATGGAGCCCCTTTCCGTTTATAATAAAGCCCCTTTTTCTTTTTCCTTCTGCCTGTTTCTCTGCTGCGCCACCATCAAAACCTATCAGTGATGATCACACATGTACATTTAATTTATCTCACTTAATAGTATGCTATCAGGGCACATACATTTAATTGGAAATGGCTGAAGTTTACCGTTTCTTTTGGGTGTGTCGTTCTCAATTATATATAACAAAGCACATTTTCTTTATCTACTAATTGGTTGATGGGCATTTGGGTTATTTCCAATATTTAGCCATTATAAACTGTTTGGCTATAAAAAAGTATATATATATATATATATATATATATATATATATATATATATATCACTGTGATACGATGCTTTTCATTCTTTTGGGAAGATATCAAGAAGGGGAATAACTGAAACAAATGTAACCCCTAGGTTTAGTTTTCTGAGGAATCCCTACAAGGATTTCCACAGTGGTTGTACCAGTTTGGGCTCCCACCAACAGTGGAAAACTGTTCCTTTTTGCCTACAACCCAGCCAGCATTTGCTATTGCTTCATTTCAACCATTTTTTCTGGTGTGAGATGGAATTTCAATATTGTTTTAATTTTCAACTCAAAGGACCAGTAATGGTGAAAACTTTTTCATATATTTATTTGCCATTTCTACTTTTTCTTCTGAAAAGTGTCCTGTATTTCAGATGTCCATTTTTGGATTTGGTATGTATGTATGTATGCATTTATCTATTTATTTATCTATCTATTTATTTATTTATCTATTTATTTATTTATACCTGGCTCAGACTGCCCTGAAGGAAGGGCTGGTGCAGCATGTGATGCTGAGGATCAAGCTGTGGTCCCTGAACTTGCCTAAGCAGGGGCTTTAAACCACTGAGCTATCTTCCCAGTTCCAGAATTGGGTCTTTAAATATGCTGGGAATATGGTTTTATTTTATTTACATAGATATTAGCCTTTTGTATGAGGTACAGTTGTTGAAAAACTTTTCCACTCTTTGGATTGTATTTTTCATTCTTTTGGCATGTTCTTTTGCTGTACAAAATACAATATTCCAGTTGCTGATTCTCTGTGATATTTCCTGTGTGCCTGGGGTTTTTGTTCATGAAGTCTGCCTATACCTATGTCTTCAAGAGTTCTATGTGTTCTGTCTTCCACAAGATATATTGTTGCTATTTTACTAATTTAAATATGTGATCTATTTTTATTTTATTTTAGTGCATGGTGAGAGATATGATTCTAGTTTTAATCTTTGGCATTTGGAAAGCCAGTTTTTGAGGTATCATTTATTAAACAGTCTGTCTTCCAGTGAAGGTGTTTGGCCCCTATTATGGTTTGTGTATAGGTGCCCCTCAAAGCCTCATGCAGTCTGGGTGGCTTCTGGAGTTTGTGAATGAAACTGTGGGTGTGGGTGCTGCACCCGCCCTGGGACAAGTGATTTGCATTATAATGTAAGATAGGAAGAGAAGCCCGCTGCTTGAGCTGCTGCTGCTCCTCCCTTTGTGCTCTTGCTCTTTGCCACCACCATGAAAGGTTGCTCTCTGCCATGTGCTGCTCTGCCTTGGAGCCAGCTGAGTATGGAATGAAACCTCCACTAACTGTGAGCTAAATAAACCTTTTTTCCTTCAATTTTGGTTTTGGTTATTTGTCCCAGAAATGAGAGAAGAGTAAATGAGACAGCTACTTTATCTGGAATTGTTTGTGCATTGTCTAATCTGTTTTGTTTATTCTCAGAGCCACTTTTTGGGCCAGAGCCACTTTTTTTTCTTTTATCACAGTAGCTTTGTGCTATAAGTTAAGGTTATCATAGGGGTACCTTTGGCCTTGACTTTGCTGCCCAGGATTGCTTTTGTGATTCTAGATCTCTCTGGTACCAAATTAATTTCAGGTTTGTTTTGTAGAATTCTGTAATGTATGCTGTTGATATTGTTGGTCTGGATTGTATTTGATTTTCCTTTTGTTTTTAGTCTTCAAAGTAAAATAAATAAAATAAAATAAATTATATCACAATATTATGAGTATGGTCATTTTCACTGTGATGCTTCTTTTCTATTCAAGCGTAAGGGATACCTTTCAATTTTCTGATATGCTCTTTAAGTTCCTTAATCAGAGTACTGTGGCTTTCAGTGTAGTTCTTTTTAACCTCCTTTGTTAGAGAGATTCCTAAGTATTTGAGTTTTTCTTCATGCTATTGTGAAAAGTGTGGTTTTCCTGATTTCTCTCTTATTTTTTTAACTTTGTAGAGCAATTCCACTAATTTTTGAGTGTTGACTTTGTGTCTATGTGCTTATATCTGGTTATTAAAACTAGAAGATTTTGCTGATATTTTGGGGACTCTCTATGTAGTATATCATATGACCTGCAAATAATGTTAATTTATCTTCATTTTCTATCTTCTTCTTTCCCATCTTCATTTCTTTTTTTAATTTTTCTTTTCTTTCATTGCTCTGGCCAATGTTTCCAGAACCATACTGAGTAGGAGTTTTGATAGTGGAAATCCTTGTCTTATACCTGATTTTAGAGTGAAGGCTCACAATTTTTGACCATTTAGTATGATGTGAAATGTTGGCATGTCATAGGTAGATTTTATCAGGTTGTGATAAAGACCATCTATTCCAATTGTCTACAGAGTTTTTAACACAAAACATTGATGGGCTTTGTAATTTATTATTCTGTGTGCATTTATCATGTGATTTCCCCCTTTGGTTCTGTTAAAATGACATATTAGGTTTATTATTTTACATAGGCTGAGTCATCCCTGCATCCCTGGGATGCAGTCATGGTGTATAAACTTTTTGACGACTTGCTTCATTCTATTTCCCATTATAAAAATTCCTGAGAATTTTTGTGACTATATTCATTAGGAAGATTGATTTGTGTTTCATTTTTTAAGTAGGATCCTTCTCTAGTTTTTGTATTGGGATAATACAAAAAGTCCCAGATTGACTTTCAGAGAATTAGTTCCCTCTCAATTTCACTTAGGCATTTAAGGAATAATGGCATTAGATTTTCTTTAAATTGCTCATAGAATTTAGCAATGAATCCAACATGACCTTGGCTTTTCTTTGTTGGTAAACTTTTAATTGCATCTTTTATTTCATTGACCGATATCAGTTTATTTAGAATATTTATATCACTTTTACTTCAGCTTTGTTATTTCATATGTATCTTAGAACTGTCCATTTATTTCTTTGTTTTTATTTATTATAATGAAGATTCTAGAAGTAGGTTCTGATCTGCTAGATTTCTGCAAGACCTGTTGTGATTTCATTGTTTTCATTACTATTTGCATGGATTTAAACCCTTTCTTTTTGATAAAGTTTGCTAAGTGATTACTGATTTTGTTTAATATTTCAAAGAACCAGTGCTTCAATTCACTGATTCTTTTTATTATTTTCATAGCCATATTTTCATTAATTTCTTTCTGATGTGTATAATTTCATATGTGTTTTGGGCTTGACTGTGCATCATTTTCTAGGAGTTTGAGGTTCAACGTTAGGTTGCTCATTTGAGCTTGATCTGTTTTCCTGAAGTGAGTGTTTAGGGCTATAAATTTCCTCATAGGACTGATTTCATTGTGTTCCATTAAGTTCAATTTTGTGCTAATGGCTTTGGCTTTTAATTATAAATGTTATTTACTTTCTTATTTAATTTCATCTGTAACCTACTGGTTGTTTTGGTGGGTATTACATAATTTCAATGTGTTTATGTTGTTTCTGTGGCTTCTTTTGTCTTTTTTATTCAGAACCGGGCATTGAACTCAGGCCTTTGTGCTTGCCAGGGAAGAACTTATTCTGCTGAACTATCTCCCTGGTCCCTTCTGTGGTTTCTTTTGGCAGTAATTTCTAGATTGAATATACTATGCTCTGACAATATGCATGGAAACATTCCATTTTATTTACATGCACTTAAGATTGGCCTATTGAGCCAGTGATATGGCTCAAAAGCACAAGTACCTGCCTAGCAAGCAAAGTCCTGAGTGTGATTCCTGGTAAGAAAAAGAAAAGAAAAGAAAAAAAAAGAAAGAAAGAAGAAAGAAAGAAAGAAAGAAAGAAAGAAAGAAAGAAAGAAAGAAAGAAAGAAAGAAAGAAAGAAAGAAAGAAGGCTTTTTTTTTTTTTTTTTTTGTCTTTTTGAGATAGGGTCTCACTATGCAGTTCAGGCTGGCCTTAAGCTCACTTTGTAGCTCAGGCTGGGCTTGAACTCACAACAATTCTCCTGCCTCGGCCTCCCAAGTGCTGGGATTAAGGCATGTGCCACCAGGCCTGGCAAGAAAGGGTTTTGAGTGTATATGGGTTTTTTTTTGGAAAATATCCCATGTATACCCTGATGATGAGGGGATAGGATATCATATTCACTTGCTATGTTCATTTTTTCACTGATTTGTCTCAGTTCTGATATTTCTGAGTTGGCATTTTGTGTTGTTGATCTATTTGTGATGGTGAAATATTAAGCTCCCCTATTACAATTGTTTTAGTACTTTTTAAATTTTTCATATCTAGTAATATTTAATATTTGTTTTCTATTGTTGGTATTGTTTAATATTTGTTTTCTATTGTTGGTATATAATATCTATATTGATATTATATATATATATATATATATATAATACATCATATATATATATATATATATATGATTGTATATGATTGTTATCTCTTCCTTTTGCAGTTTTCCTCTAACAAGTATATAGCGACAATCTTTATCTCTTTTGATCATTCTTGATGTGAACTTCACAATGTCTTCAAACAATAGTACACCTGCTTTCTTCTGGACTCTATCACATGAAGTGCTGTTTTCCATCCTTTGCCTTTCAGTCTATGAGTTCACTTTTGAGTTAATGTGGATCTTGTGTGCAATATATTTTTGGACCTTGCTCTTGATCCATTCTTCCAGTCTGTTTCTTTTAAATGGTAAATTGTGATCATTTACAATGATGACTATAACTGATATGTGCTGGCTTATCCTTGTCATATTGCTTTTCTATTCTTTATCCCTGTCTTTCCCTTCTATTTAGTTACTTTTCTTGCCTGGTAACTTCTTTGTGTTTGTGCTCCTGGAAATGTGGTCTTTGTTATCTCTTTGTAAAATATCCTTCATGCCATTTTGCAGAGCTGGTTTGGTGGTAATAAATTGCTTCAGTTGTTCGTTCATGGGAATATCTCATTTCTCCATTCATTATAAAATATAGGTTCCAAAGTACTTCAATCTGGGTTAAATATTGTTTTCTTCAAGACTTCAAATGCTTCGCTGTAAGCCCATCTGTTTTTAAGTTTTGTGTGAAGAAGTATTCTGTGATTCTTTGGCTTTTTTTTTTTTTCTTTTTTTTTTTTTGCAAGCTCAGCCCACGCTGAGGGCAGGGCTGGCATGGCATGTGGTGCCTGGAATTGGACTGCAGTCTCCTGCACTTGCCTAAGCAAGCACTTTAGACTGCTGAACTATCTTGCTGGCCCTTTCTGCGATTCTATTCGGCCTTCCTTTAAAGTTTTCTTTTAAATTTTTACTAACAGCTTTTAATATTTCACGTTTGTACTGAATTTCTGGAATTTTAAATATGATATGCCTTAGTGTCTTTGTGTGGATTATTGTAGCCATGGCTAATTGGAGTTCTGTATTCTTCACTTCAAAAAAATGTATTTGGTATAGGTCATTATTTATTTCCTACATTTGCATTTGTCGTTTCCCTCAGTGCCTCTATATTTCTTTAACTCTACTGGAGTGTGTACTCAAGATGAAGTGAATGAGTCCTTTATTCTTATCATCATCTCTTCTGGTACTTGAGGAATTACTTCTGATCTGATCTTCTTTGATAGCCTCATTAATCTGCTTTTATTGTTTGCATGTTCTTTTGGCTGTTACCATTTCATAAAACTCAGATGAGTGGGTTGTGAAATCTGTTGTTGTCCCTTGAACTTATCCTGGGTGGACTGAGAGTCTAAAGTTGCATTTTGTTTCTGTGTCTTGTCATTTTTCATTTTATAAAATTTTAATTTGCTTTTCTGTCTTGATACTTGGTAACCTCTCATGGTACATAACTTCATTATTGGTGCTTCTCTGGGCAATGTCTATTCCTCAGAGATGTCTTCTCACTATAGCTGGCTCTTGATCTTTATATATTTAACAAGATTCTAGGTCCCAATTTCTTTGAAATAAGAATTTGCTGTCTATTTGACTCCATATCCAGTCTTTTGGTACTGGACTATGTTGATGGCTGTGACCCGAGATGGTCAATATTGTCATGGAAAGGAGAACAACTGATTTTGACATGTATGATATCCTGGCTAGAGTCTCAATAGGCCAATCTTAAGTGCATGTAAATAAAATGGAATGTTTCCATGCATATTGTCAGAGCATAGTATATTCAATCTGGAAATTACTGCCAAAAGAAACCACAGAAGGGGCCAGGGAGATAGTTCAGCAGAATAAGTTCTTCCCTGGCAAGCACAAAGGCCTGAGTTCAATGCCCGGTTCTGAATAAAAAAGACAAAAGAAGCCACAGAAACAATTACAATTAGCAACAACAATAGCATCAAGAAGAGACTAGAAACTTACAAATTGTTTTAACTACTAATTAGAAACTTACTAATTGTTTTAACTACTTTAACACGTACCACTATATAAAATTCCAACATAAGCCAGGAAGTTCTATGTACTGTCTCTCCTTGGTAGAGAGATTTTACCCTGTGGGTGAGGAATTTAAAAAGGAAAGATAACGAAATAGATCAATAAGGAGAAATATTGTAAAAGCTAGGATAAAAACAAAGGATGATGACGCAAGTTTGGGGAAACTGGACTAGGGAACAGGTGAGAATAAGTAAAGGAGAAAGCAAGATAATATCAATGTAACCCAGACTGACTAAAGACTGTTCACTCACATAAAAATACCAAAGCATCAGGAAAGATAGTTGAGCAAAGACAGAAAAGACAAACAAAACAAACAAAGTGAAAACATAAGCAAACAAAACAAAAAAAAAAAAGGCAACAAACAAGGAATAACAAAACCAGAAACTTTCCTCTGCTGGCCTCAGTTCTTTTGCAATGTACGAGTCAGATGGTTACTCAAATGTGTTGGGCAATCCCGCCACACCAGCAGTAGAATTAGTGCTGACTTCAGGGTTGATTTTGTCCTCTGGATGTGGGGACTGGGGCTGGTCTTTGGCCAAAAGTTTTCTGTATTACTCTCAGCACTCCATGCTTGTCTTCTTACACTTTTTGTCTCTCCACATCACTTTTTAGTTGCTGTGGCAGAGAAATCTCAAGCCTCCTCCCAGGCCTGGGGTAACTGGTCTCTCCAGGACCTTTCCTAGCTACTTCCATTCCTCTCCTGCTGACATGCCTGTACCTCTATGCAGCTTTGCATAAAGCAGAGAAGTGGAATGCTGTTTACTGACTCGCTGCCCTGCCTCTATCACAGAGAGTACAAAACTGCTCCATTCGTCTATTCTCCCCTTTCTAGCCAGGAGAATGTTAACTTTCTACTCATGGCTCTGTCATGGCTTACCGTCATTTAAATCCCATGTCAAAACTTTTCTGTCACACCACTGGGAATAGGACAGAAGAGGTGGTACTGCTCCATTCACTAACTTCACAACCACCACCACAGTGGTCCCTAACCTTGTTCTGTGAGGTTCCAGTTGACCACTATGATGCATGACCTAAATAAAACAAACCAATAAAAACTGGTGGCTTATCAGGGAAGGAGCAGCTTCCCAATTGCTCATCCCTGTTTGTATCAGAAAAATTTGCTGCCAGGTACAATGTGCTCTGTTTGGAGGATGGTAAAAGAGGCAATGGACCTCTTTTACTATCCTCCAAATGTATCCAGTGTGGCTTCAGTTTGACATGTTATTTTAGCCCATCAGAACTTTCTTCCAGAATGATGTTTCCCACTCTGCCTGCAGGTAGGAGTCTCACAGGCAGCCCTTAGGCTGCTGCAGTACTGTATAAAGGCTTATGTCTATATTTTGTTTGATTTACAAGTTTCTTATTTCAGAGTGATTTTGGCATCAAGATGTTTGACCCTCTGTTTCTTCCAAGTGCCCATGATTTTAACTTATTTTCTCTTAGTAGTTCCAAATTGGCTCTTCCTTTCTTCACTATGTTGAACCTTGGGACTTTTTTCTCTTTTAAATCTTACTTGCTCTCTTTGACCTGACTTCCACTATATGGACAATATGCCTTTGTTACACATTACTGCATGATTTACTGGGTTACTACAGGTGCAAATTAATGAGGCTCAAAAGCTATGGGTGAGAAACTCTGGAAGCATGGACAAAATTAAACCATTCTTACTTGATGCTGACTACCTCAGGTATTTTGTAATAGTGACCAAAATCTGTCTAGCATAAGTGCTTGTCTTCATTCTTGGCTCCTAGCCCTTTTTCAAAGCCTCCACAATAAAGGAGTTTAATCTGTGTATTCTTTTCAAATGCCACTTGTGTTTGTACTCTCACATTTTGAGGTCTGTATGGGAGATTGAATCCACAGCTTTTAAACTGAGCTGTATCTTGAGTATTTATTTATTGATTTTTTATTTTGAGATAGGACATCTGAGTGACTAAGTTGCTCAGGGTAGGCTTCAAATTTCCTAGCTCTTCCCTCATCCTCTCAGAGTTCTGGGATTATACCAGGTCTGGGTTTTACTCCCATTTTCAAGGATATTTGTAATTATGTCTACAGATAATTCAGAACAATTTATGTATATTAAAGTCAGCTGGTTAACAATTCTAATTCTATCTGAATTTTTAGTTTCCCTGTGTCATGCAACATATTCACAGGCTTTGAGAATGAGGATTTGTTTTGGCAGTTTTGTTTCTGCCTACCACAAGGCCTAACAAGTAATTTATTCTCTTTTTAAATTTAGAACAGGGTTTACATATATGAGAGTCACAGTGATTCTCCTGTTTACAGCATCCCAATAGCAGGGATTACATGTGTGTACCACCACACCCAGTCTCAATTGCCATCTTAGTGCACCTCAGAAGAAGGGCTGGTGACCCATGGTCCTTGCATCTGCCTAAGCAGGTGCTTTAATCCTCTGAGCTATCTAGCTCAGAGAAAATATAGTTATTTTCTTTAACAATAAATAAGTAATTTATTATTAAAGGAAAAAAAATCCCAATTAGATCCAACTAGTCAGAAATATTTACTGAGTTACAGCTCTGAAAACCGAGGAGATGATTTTGGGTCTTTTTCAGAGATGTAGAGATACCCTTGCTCACTCAAGGTAGAAATCATGCTAGTTTGTCTACCCATGCAGTCTGAATCAGTGCTCCCCACAACCCAGTCTTCATAAATAATCTGTTAGCATTCACCCTCTCTGTTTCCTAAATAAGCCACTGAATCTCTCAACTGAAACTATAAATTTGGTTTAATGCATTGAATTCTCAATAATAATTGTGTGTACCTGCATTCAATATTTATTGAATACCTTCTAGGTATCAGATATAATCAAAAGAAGGGTTTCACTCTCTGAGGAACGTGCAAAATTTTCAAAATTTTCAAAATAATGACAGGTAGTATGGTCATAAAGACAATAACTTCCTCAAAAAGGAGATATAAAGTAGAATACCATGTGGCATTGTAGGAGCTGGTTTGGGGATGGTGAAGTTTAAGTGCAGAGGTCAGAGTAGCCTTTCAAGGAAGGTGATATTGGGTCAAGAATCTTGGCATAGAGGAAAATGTCTATGTAGATAGGTGGGAGAAAAGCCTTTTGCACTAACTGTGGAAAAATATTCTAGAAAGGTGAATTCTGGACACAACTTGGGCAGCTTCCAGTAGACTATCCAGGTCCACATTCCACTCACTTGGCATCCTCTGATGAATCTGGAATCTCAGATATGGAACATAGGAAGGTGTTTGGATCAACTCAAAGCAGGACAGGGGTTCAGAGGTCTCAAAGCAGAAGTGACCAAATGAGCACAGAGGGAAACCCCAGGGGTCAAAGTTACTGAACCAAACTGGAGGGTGGAAGCAGCCAGTAAGGAAGGTCTGGTCTTTCTCAGGTTGTGATGGGTATGGACAGACCTGTGGGGCACAACAGGGAGAACCCAGTCATGCTGGAGTTCCATCTCTTCTTTTTCACTGTGTCTTAATGAAAACTGGTGTGTTCTGTTAGGGGCTCTCATCCCCCCTACTTCCTGTATCCTTACTCTTGTATCCTTCAAACTTCTCCTCTTACAAACTTTAAGTGATCTTTATCAAACAATCCTCTTAACATTTCTCAGCATCTCAGAAAATGTAAGTAGCTCCAAATAGGTTTCTGAAATTAACACAAACTCCTTCCATACTATATCCTAGCGCCTTGTCCTCCAGCATGAACTGACAACCAACTGCTTGCTATCACATTTCTTTCTTCTTTGATCTCCAGTCTTGTCATGGGACAGATTCCCACAGCACACCTCACTGTAGCTTTGCTCCTCCCATTTTTCCATCTATCAAAGCCATTCAGTATTTCAAAGTCAGATAAAATCTTATTCCTTCTGGAATGCCACTTCTCATCATCAGTGACAAAGCGATCTCCAACTTTGAGATGTTCTCTTCTCGGTTATGGTCAAACTTTGCTATTATGAATTCCTTCCAAGCAGGGACATACTGTATTTTTTTTTTTGTATCTTTCTAACATCAAGCACAGATTCTAAGAGTTTTCTTATGTGAAGAATGACACATAAAAGCTGAAAACAAGTAGAATATCTCTTTCTTTCAAAATCTGAAGCTGCAGTCATTAAAAATAACATCTTGTTCCAATTATTATAATTTATTATAATTTATTGTAATTACTTATTTTAATTTACTGTTAATCTAAGTTAAATTACTCTTTAAGAAAATAAAAACTATACTGAGTATGTCAACTAAACTTCACACTCTTGCAAACACTTAATTGAATGATATTTTTATATTTCATAAATTTTCTTAGTTATCAGACTTGCTTTAAGTGTATTGCTATCATTCATGTGTTGTGATTTTATTTTTATGTAATTACAGTATATCTGGAAACACAAACAAAAACTTACCTGACAAAGTGGCAGTTTTCTTTTTGTAGCAATCAAAGAAAGAGAACACATGCTAACTCCTTATTAGGTTCACAGCATGCTTCAGGCAGTATGTTCAATCATTCACATGCAATATTGAGCATCCTCCGGCTTCTGTGTAGATTTAAAACTACTCAACTTTTTCTAAGATATAGATTTTGAAACTCAAGAATTTAGGTAACTTTTGTAATGCCATACAACTCCTGTGTTGCAAAAATTGTAGTTGTATTCCTGATTTTTTTGTGACATTTTTCTCACATCTTGATGATTGTAGAGAATCCTCTTCAGCTACTGTTACAATGTGTGCATGACTATCGTTTTTCATATTTTCTGTCCAAAATGAGTCTCTTGTGGTCACTTTGGGCTTCCATAGATAAGACTTCAGTCCACGGCACCTGACTAGCCAGTGAGTGCTAAGAGTGTAATGGCTAAGGTTTTAATCTTTTATATTGCTTAATCTTTTATAAGCTCAAGGACAATTATGATAAATGATTGATTTGTATCTTAGTTTGTTTTCTGCTGAAATTACAAAATGCATTGTCTTACTTTCCACTTGTTGTTGGGACACATAGTCTACACTCAAAATTAAGGAAGGAAAGGTTTATCTAACTCAGAGTTTGTGGAGGTTTCAGTCTGTACTCGGCTGGCTCCCAGGCAGAGTGGCACATGGCAGAGGGCAGCAGCTCATGGCACCAGAAAACAGCAAAGAGCAAAGGGAGGGGCAACTTCTGCAGCTTTTAGCCAGCCTCTCCAGCCTCCTTATATGGTAAACAAGCTACCCTTGGGCTGGAGGTGTGGAACTTCCACAATGTCCTCTCGTACAGGATGAGGATGTTTACAAACTAAGAATCCTAGCTCCCTGCTGAGTCACTTCTTCTAAACTTCTCAAGTTGACACAATGTATCAATCAGTACATACACGAAAGTGGAAAATTCATAAATAATGTATGTTTATTTAGCTCCTAGTTCTGATGTCTATACAGTCTAAGAGCACAGGGCTGCCATCTGGCCAGGTCTTCTTTAGTGATTTTAACAGGCAAGAGCATCATGTGGACAGACAGGCAAAGCCTGGTAGGAAAAGCTGCTTTCTATAACAGCCCACCTCCAATAAACCATTAATTCACTAGCCCACTGCATGCATCACTTTTCCATCAGTGGGACGAAATACCCAATACCCACAGTACAAAAGAGGATAGACTCATCTGGCCCCCATTTTCATGGTGGACTGGCTGTGGGGCAAACCAGCATGGAGGCAGTCTTGGGTGAAGAGATACTTGTCAGTTCATGAATGGATGACTGGAAACAGAGAGAGGAAAGAAGGCAGGATAAGAAGGAGACAGAAACACACTGCCCAGATCACACCCTGGGGACCACTTCTTCCAACCTGGCTTCATCTCCTCAGAGGACCTTCATCCATGATCACATCAATAGATCCATCCAGTGTTGTGTGTTCCAATCTCTGGATGATGTGGGTCCCAGTGATCCAAAACCCACACCTCTGAATATAGGAGAGTTGGGAAAAACATTTAATAAATGGATAAGCCAATACATCTAGAAAACCATTAGCATACCATTTCAAGGATTGTATTTCCAACACATGAGTCTTGGGGACACATTTAAACCATAGTAAGTGGTAGCAGAAACTTTAATAACAGCACAATTCAGGAGGGTGGTATTCACCTAAGATTTGATTTAGTGTGGGTTGATATATTATTTTAGATTTTCTGTTTTAAGTCAAGAATACATTGGAATGAAGATTCAGAAAGTATTTGAAAAGTTGTATAACTGAGGTCTCGGCAGACAAAAATACAGACAGCCCAACAAGAGAAAGACTCATCCAGAAGTCTTTGGCAGCTGTGTCTACAGACTGTCATTTTCCCACAGGACAAATGATGCAGGTTCCCCCCAAATCTCTGTCACAAACAACTGATTTATCTAAAGCTACCTGAGTTCCTAGCAATGATAGTTAGTTCCTTTAATAATGTAAGTAACCATGGTGCAAATTTATGATAGGTTCCAGATCTTTTATAAGCTAGAATTCTCTAATCGGTTCTTTACCCACACCCAATTTCAGAGTCTTGTTTTTCTTGCTTTTTTCTTACAGACTGCATAAGAAATTTAAACTTTGAGTTATTTATAGTTAGTAATTTCACTATTCTATGCATGAGTTGCTAAGTCTACTTATTTTTGGTAATTTGTTCATGGCAACATATTTATAAAATGGATAACTTCTCATTTCATTTTGCATGAAAATATTAATTGATGTTATGGTCACATTTAGGATCTTTTAAAAAATTTCTCCTTAAAAATTGTTTACTGATCACTAATCTCCAATGTATCTCTTTCTCAGTTTAATGTTATTTCCATTTATTTGAGTGATATTAGAGATAGGAATGTAAATTCTAGGGGTAAAACATCTCAAATTTCCTTATAGTAAAGAGCTAGCTTACTACATGAGATTTAAATGTATTATCTTATGTAATTTCTCTCAACACTTAAGTGTAACTACCATCTACCTTGTAAGTTCTGGTAAAGCCAAAGTAAAATTCCTATTGAGCAGTGAGCACAATGTTTGGAATCTTGTAATAATTTAGCCATATAATGTATCAAAATAATTATTCAAATTATTAACATTGATGTCTTGGACTCTGTTCTAAAATTATTACCAGGATTGCACATTTTTACAGATTTCATTCCACATATAGTAGTTTTTAATAATTTTATTGAAAAACAAATAGCAATGAGACAGTTTCAAATCAAATTACTAGGGCAGTTTCAATAATTAATACATTGCAATTGTAGTGTTAGTGGTTATTCATTGTACAAGATGTAGACATGATATCCTGTTTACAAATAATATTAGAATAAATCTGTTGAATTAAGAGAATGTAGCTGTATATCTATCTTAACTATTTTGAATATACAGATACAAAATGGTAGTTCATTTGTATCCCCTTTTTTGTTTTGTTTTGTCAATTAAATATTATAGGTGTGTGAATTCAGCAAGATATTCCAAAATAGTCCAATAGTCCATAATAGTAGTGGGTTTTTCATAAGACTGGTAATGTCAGAAGTTGTGGACTTGAGACTTTCACAACTCAGCATATTAATATGGCTTTACTTTTTATACTTCATTTTTATACTTTTCTGCTGGATGGTAGAGACCAAGGTAAGGCAAGACATACATAACAAGAAATATAACTTTTGTATCTGATAAAGTCAGTCAAATCCCCTTAGGATTTATCCTGAAACCCTGTACCACAGTTTGTAGATCCTTTGTCAGTGTCAGCCATGTGGATGAATCATGACCATTGCTTGACCAATTTGCTTTCTGTGAAAGTCTGAGAGAATATTTTCTCTGCATGTGTCTCTCCTTAGGTACACTCTACATTGTCCATCACTTTCCTCTGTGGCCCCAGAATCTCCTTGGTAAGAATATTTGAGACATAACTGAGTTACATGATGTCACAGTACAGGTTTTCCTATTTCTTGAGTCTTCTCTGACCTTGAAAGACTAGGGACAAAATGTTGGTTGATCTTATAGCCCTCCTTTTTCTTTGACTTTTGGTCTGCAAACTTAAGTTGTTAACCCTTCAGAAGAGAGGCTTATTGTTATTACCCTACAACCTAGGCTGTTGAGATTAACTTCACTATCTGAATATAAAACGTCTTAGGCATAACATGAAACAGGTATTTCCCATCAATTATTGATATGTTCTAAGTCACTAAAGAACATGAAGAAATAAATTAAAATATATTTTAAAAATATGTAATGTCAGAAGTGGTGGACTTGAGACTTTTACAACTCAGCATATTAATATGGCTTTACTTTTTATACTTCATTTTTATACTTTTCTGCTGGGTGGTAGAGACCAAGATAAGGCAAGACCTACATAACAAGAAATATAACTTTTGTATCTGATAAAGTCAGTCAAATCCCCTTAGGATTTATCCTGAAACCCTGTACCACAGTTTCTAGATCCTTTGTCAGTGTCAGCCATGTGAATGAGTCATGGCCATTGCTTGACCAATTTGCTCATAATGACATATTTTCACAAACACTATTAGGACAAATCTTTTTACGATATTTACACATATTAGAGCAAATCTTTCTATTCGTTGAATTAAGCTATTCATTGAATTGTCATGTTTGTAAAATATGTAATTGTTTATTCCTGTTCTTAGAAATAGGAATATAGAAGTGTAGAAATCTAACCATATACAGCATTGTAGTAGGACAGCTCCTCAATACTCCTTTTCTTATCTCCTGACTTCACTCATCAACCCCTTCCTTTTTAAACAAACATCTACCCGAGAGATAGCACAGCCACAACAGACATGTCATGACAAGCAGCACGTATTCAGAGGACAGAATGACAGATACTCCAAGCATGACCCTACTATTACACATTGCCATCTTCAGTGTAGTTGCTTAGTTCACAGGTATCATCATATATAGTTAGTCAGGGTGAAAATCCTTCCAATTAATGATTCTCAGGATCATTGCCTTACTCATCTTGTATAAATGTATGTTTTTGCCCTTGCCATGTTTCCTAGCTTTTTTCCTTGCTCTCTCTTCATTGTCTAATCCTCAAGTCCTTACTTTCCTTTTAATTGTGTTATAACTTTCTATTTTTGTTTCTTCTTTTGAGTTCTTATACTAGGGAGACTGTATGATATTTACAAGTGTGAGTCTGGTTTATTTCACTTATGAGTATTCTTCAGGTGGCATCTAGTTAAATATGAAGGCTTCGAGTTTACCATTCTTTGTAGCTGAGTAATACGACATTTTATAAAAATACCACATCTTATTCATCCATTCCTCAGGTGATGAGCATCTTGGTTGTTTCCAAGGTTTGGCTATCACAAATTGTGTTGCTATAAATATAGGTACACATATATCGCAGGATTGCACTTTTAAAAGAAAAAAAGTTTAATCATGTGTGAAGGAACAACAGCTCAAGGGCAGTTCTAGTTACTACTGTCAGAAATAATAGAGCCCAGACCATAAAGGAAAGGGAGAACACAAGCATGCAAAGGGGATGCAGCATCTGCCCACCATACCCGGTAATGTGGACCAAATACATGAGCAAGTGCTGTTCGCGCTTCACATACTGGGCAGCATAGTTCTGTGAGTCCATGAACACTGGAACACAGAGATGCAGGTACATGTCTGCCTCATTCATTGAACTACAGGCACCGTCTGCAGTGGCACAGGGAGAGAGTCTGGAGGGAAGGATCAGGGAGGCTGAGGAGGTTAGATTTGCAAGGCCATTAAAGAAACAGGTGTGCACGGCAGCTTGTGAGATCTGGTGATCTGGAAACCTCCAGAAAACAGCATGAGCTTGGCGGATAGGTCAGCCTAGGCCTTGCTCAAGAGTTGGCTACACAATCATTATTTGAGATTCTATTAAGCTGCAAGCAGTAGTTTTCAGTAACTACTGGTCCTAGATTCTGGTGGAGAAATTTTAAGTTAAAAAATTACTTGTTTTCATTTTTTTTCTCATCAAAAACAGAAAACTCTCCCTGGCAGTGAGGTTGGTGTTTGAAGTAATAGGTACAAATTACTTGAGTCTTCAATAAAATAAGAAAAAACAACAAATTACTTGGGGGGGAAGCCTTCTTTACCAGGTTTAATTAAAAAATAATAACTCAAATGCTAACTTGAAAGCTACGGAACACATAACAAAAATAAACTTCATTATTTTATTTTGTAGTCTGGACTATCCAAGATCTACAGAATATTACCTGAACAATTAATGCCATTTCATTATATAAAAGTGTTTCCTTTTGTATGCCAGCAATAATTTCTGAAACTAGCCATGCTGTAGTTCCTGAAAAGTTCATTTTCTGTTTATTACAGCCCTGAACATACTGACTAAAGTCTGTGGTTTTATTATAGAATCATCTCCTGTGTTCACAGGTACAATGAATGCTGACAGTTTTCAGTTTTGCTTTTCGCAATTATAGCATCCTATTATTAAAAAGACATGGCGGTACCTAGATTTGTTTGAGGAAGAAAAATGATTTGTCTCCATTGTCATTATGGAGTTACTTAGCAGTATGTGCTTACCAAGCTCGATGAACTATTAATACTCACTATTCTCTGCTCTGTCATGGTTAATGTTATGTGTCAGCTACCTTGGGCTAAAGGATTCCTAGATTAATAACAGCTCAGTGTGTTCATGAGAATGTTTCTGGAATAATTAGTCTTTGAATAGGTCAGCACCATCCTTTCCAATGTGGGTGGACATTACCTAATCTTCTAAAGGCCTAAACACAACAAAAAATGTGTGTGTGTGTGTGTGTGTGTGTGTGTGTGTGTATGTGTCTGGGGAAGGATGGGTTCTCTTTCTTTATTGAGCCAGGTTAACTGTGTAACTATGTTTTCTGGTCTAAAATACTGCTCCTGGCTCATAGAAAAAGAAAAGATGAACCTACTTCTGTAGAGTGTATGATATGCATGTATTATTATTTTATCATTTCCCTATCACCTACCCATCCATGCACACAAAGACAACCATGGTAATACTCTTGTGCTAATAAGAAAATTTAGGTAAAATATATGAAGATGATTTTTCGATGATTGAAAGATTTTGATAAAGGCTCAAGCCCAGGTTTGATCTCAGATATGATTAACATCTAAGTCTATTATTTTTGTGCTCCATCCCTCCATATCAGTCAATAAGATTAAAAGAAGATAGATATATTAATATTGATGCATATTTCATTCATTTTAATTCCTCCACAGAGGGATTTCAATTCCATCTCCAAAGACTGAATAAAATTCATTTCAAGAAAGTGGTATTTCATAAGTCAATTTGATTAATATGTGATAAGGTTCATAATTCATATATATATATATATATATATATATATATATATATATATATATATATATTTCTACACTGAAATGCTGAAGAATGATTTTATTCTGAGATTTAGAGAAAAGCACAGAGGCATTTGATTACCTAAGTAAAAGTAAGAGAGCAAGAGAGTAAATATGAGAAACCTAATTAGATCCAAGATTAAACTGAAAAATCAAGTAAATGTTGATTAAATGTTTAGACTTAAGTTATCAAGTATGATACTCATTTATGAAAGTATGAGTTCAAGGTCATAATAACCACTTAAAATACAGTCTTGATCATTGATAAGTCATTTAGTTAAGCAAAAAGTAATACTTAACTCACATTTTCATATTTAGACACTTTAAGAGGTCTACTTACCTACTTCTGACTTCCTTTAAGAAAAAGGTCCATTATTGAGTGATGGGTTGAAAAACATCATGTCTAAAACAAAAGCATTAGCACAGAATTGACAACCTAATATTGAAACTGGAAGAAAGTGTAGTAGAAACCTGACTGTTGAAAAGTTTTAGGATCAAAAAAGTGTTATTCTTACTTGAACAGTTTCATTTAGCTACAGTGATAGAAATGATCTGAGAGCTGTTAAGTCTCAAAGAATATTATTTATTAAAGAAATAGATTATCTTCAGTATTTTTAACACAGTTGTCTTGTTTGTTTTTACCTGTCTCTCCTTGTCTAACACTGAAACAGATTGATTAAAGAACTGACCATAAAATGTGGATTTCTGTGTCTTGTTTTTAAGGTAAAATTACATTTGCTGACCCTAATTGAAAGAAATATCTAAGATGACCAATACTTTCACACTTAGTTCAATATTTATTGGTATCACTATGTAGGTCATTACCCACATCTACTGAATAGACACTTCAGGAAACATTGGCCTTTAGACACAGGGGCTCCCTTCACCACCAAGGATGTTTAGAGTCTTAAGATGAAATTTAACTTATTTGAATAAATACTCAAGCTATTCTACTGCTGCTAAATCATGATAGCTCTTCTAAGTGCCTATGAGCAGTTTCATTCTTTGGTTAGATCTCTTGGTCATGAATTTGTATCTGCATTGGCAGATATACAAATATATA
Organism: Ctenomys sociabilis; assembly: GCA_004027165.1. NCBI lineage: Eukaryota > Metazoa > Chordata > Mammalia > Rodentia > Ctenomyidae > Ctenomys > Ctenomys sociabilis. Next base: position 34,298 of record PVKA01009919.1, read on the forward strand.
TATAATATATATATATATATTTGTATAATATATATACAAATATATATATATTATATATATAATGTTCAATCTTCTGTTGCAATTTAGTTTTTTTTTATTTTATTGAAATACAAATATCAATGAGACAGTTTTAAGACACCTTAACAAGACAGATTCAATAAATTAATACATTGCAAACTGTTTTCATAATGTTTTGGTATTGTACAAGGTGCACACATGATATTATACTTACAGACATTATTATAGCAGATGTCTCTTATCAGTGAATGAAGAGAGGGTAGCTGTTTATGCAGCTTATTTTTTATACCTGAATTATATCAAAGATTCAATAATTAATACTTTCTACCTTGTTATTTTCCTAGTGGTTATCCATAGTACTAGAAGCTGACATAATATCCTGTCCAACCACCATTAGTGCAAATCTTGCCTCTCATAGAATTCTGTAGAAGCACGGCGTATCTATCCCAACTGTACTGCCCAGACACACACATCATGATTGTTCCTTTCTATACCCCTTCCTTTGTCTTCACCTGTCAGAGATGGGCACTCCATTGTCGTTCAAACAATTTAGGTGGCTGCACTCATTGACACAATCCAACACAGTCCAGCATTCCACAACAATAGTGAGTTATCTGAAGAAGTTGTCGACCATAGCCGTTTACAGCTCAACTTATTTTTATGGCCCTACGTTGTACACTTCATTTTTATACTTTTTTGCGGGATGGTTAAGACCTAGATAGAGCAAGATCCATATACCAAAACATGTAGTTTTTGTTTCTGATGAAGTCACTGAAGTCCCCTCAGGGTTTATCTTGTCATCCTGTACGTTATTCTGTAGATAACGTAGATCTGTGTCCCAGATCCCCACCCCCAAGCCCTCCAAGCCAGTGACCAGCCTGAAACCTCAGGGCCCACTCACCAGCAACTCCCCAGATCCCCTGCCCTAAAGCCTGCTGAGCGAGTGGGAATTTCCCCGACTCCCTGGGCATCAAAGTTCAGTGAGTGTAGAACTCCAGGCCCACCATGCTGGAGAGACATTTCCCAGTGATTCCCCGTCGCCCCCAACCCAAAGCCCCAAACCCAGGGCAGCTCAGCCAGTGAGAGTTCCAGGCCTGCCACATCAGAGAAACATTTCCCAGCAATCGCCAGTCCCACTCTACAGCCCCAGCTCCAGTGCAGTTTGGCCCATAGCGCTGGAGGGACATTTCTCAGCAATCCCAAGTCCCACCCCATGGCCCAAAACCCAGCACAGCCCAGCCTGTGAGTGAAGCCTCCAGACCCCCTGAGCCAGAGAGACCTTTCCCAGCCTTCTCAGGTTCTGACCTGTAGCCCGGACCCAGCACAGCTTGGCTGACCCAGCACAGCCTACCCGGTAAATAAGTACATCCACTATCCTTTTGGGAGCTCAGCAGACACACCAAAGCCCAGGCCCGCCTAGAGAGCAACCTGTTTGGCATAGGAGGGCGGACTCTGGCAATTTTCCGGATCTTTGCCCCAAAGCCAGCCAAGACAGTGGGAATTTTCATTACTTGCTCTGCATCTCAGTCTCTCCAGAGCTGGGATTACAGGTGTACACCACCATGCCACAACTTTGTCAGGCTCAACCCTCCCTGGGAGGTGGGATCAGTGCAGCATGGGGGTCAGGGATTGAATGGTTGCCTGAGCAGATGCTTAGTGTGCTGAGCTATCGCCCCAGCTCTTGGATTTTAGTTGTTTCATATTGAGATATGGAGAGTTTTTTTTTTTTTTTCCTTTCCTGACAAACTTGGCCATAACATGGGTAGAAATGGAAATACATGAAATTAGCAATACAGAAAAAGAGAAATATTGTGTGATCTCACTTACATGTGGAATCTAAAATTGGTGAGTTCATGGAAGTGGAGTTTATAAGGGTAGTCAGCAGAGAACAGAATGGGTGGGGGAAGAAAGCAATTCTGAGGTGTTTTTTTAAATTTTGTTTTGTGTTTTGTAGTTGATATTGGTACAGGGTCTGCAGGATCTATGTAGATCAGACTCATAGTGATTCTCCTGCTTTCAGCTTCCTAAGTGCTGGGATTACAGGTGTGCACCACCACGCCCAGTCCAAATTGCCTTCTCAGCTCTCCCTCAGGGGGGAGGCCTGCACGGCATGCTGAGGATCGAGCCCCGGCTGCTGTGCTCTGCCTAAGCAGGTGTTTTAGTCCACTGAGCTATCTGTCCAGGCCTCCTGAGGTGTTCTGACAAATTGTCTTCAAAATTTATTAATTATTGTAACAGAGGAGAAAGTTCCTAGGTCTCCTATTTTGCTGCTGTTTGTGTTTTTCTTGCCTCCTCTTCCCCTCCTTTAAAATTTTTTCTGGTACTGTAGATTTACCCCTTACTAAGATATATCCCTAACTGTTTTTCTTTTTTTAGAGACAGGGTCTCCCTAAATTTCTAATTTTCCCAAGGTAGAGGCAGCTGGCGATCTTTCTTCTTCAGTTTCCCCGTATGCTTGGAGTACAGGTGTGTACCTGTACGTGCAGCTGAAATAGTTTTCTTTAAAGCCTCCAGGGCTAGTGTGGTGAGGAAGCAGAGGCAAAGGTGTGGAAGTGGCAGGCTTTCCCCACAGATAACTTAACACTCACTGGGTTTTCTGTTAGCAGACAGCACCCCGTCCACACATGAACATTATTTACTTTAAAGGGAATAGAAAAATAATACTTAGGCTGACAATGAAGACTGTTCTCTGGAGCCTCATTCAGTTCACTCCTTTTGCAGCTTCCATCTGGAACCAGTCAACACTGCATTCAAGGATGGGAGTCTGCTCAAGTCCTCTTTCCTTGCCTCTGCAGCCCCTTACCTGGTAAGAAACCAAATGGTCCCCCTCCTGCAACTTCTATGAGCTCTCATGACCATTTCCTCTAATCCAGCCCACGTGGTCCATGTTGGCACTTCCTCCAAAGGAGGAGGGGACTTAGCAGAGCCCGTGCGGAGAGACAATATGTCCAGGGCTTCAGTGGACCTTGAAGAAGAACATCAGCTGCAGCAGGGCAGCTGGACAGCTGAGCTGTCTTAGATTTACCTGATGAGCACAAAGCAAGTTCCAGCAGGAGCCAATGATTTATTAAACAGCAGACAGTAACAGTGAGCCCAGTGGGGTGTTGCTTTCTACTGTCCATTCAAGCAAGAGGGGACAAATGACAGAAAGGGCCACAGGTGGGCACTCTGCCAGGGCTGATGCCTCATCACACCCCAGCTTCCCAAGGGTTGGGCAGTAAATGTGTGCATCTATGTAAAAATAAATTACAGTAAAGGAAGCATTGCATGGATCTATCTCAAACTGCTCCCTCTTGCTTCGAACATGTGGTTATCATTCTTGCCACTTTCTTCTCTTACACATTTTGTTTATCATACTTCTAGTACATGATTACATTTCTCTCCTAGTACATGTACATAACACATCTTGATTATTTTACATCCCTTCTCCTTATCTTCCTTCTTCCATCTCTTTTTTCCCTTTCCATTTGCAAAAGATTTCCCTCCCTGCTTCCTGTTATATGTCTTTTGCCTTGATCCTTATTTATATTTTGGATTTTTCATATAAAAGAAACCATGTGATATTTATATTTATGCCCAATTTATTTACTTAATATTATGATCTCAAGGTGCAACCATTTTCCTGAAAACGATTCCAGTTTATTCTTTATGGCAGAGCAGTCCTCCATTTGTAAATACCACATTGCCTTTTTCCATTTATCGGTTGATGGACCTACTGTCCACTTCCAAGATTTACCTATCAGGACTTGTGTCACTACAAATATTTTGTACAGATCACTATAAGACACTTTTAACTCTTTTGAGAAGATACCTACCAGGGGAATAGCTGATTCAAATAGAATTTATAGGCATTTTTAAAAGAATCTCAATATAGATATGTCTCTGAAAAATAAGTAAAAAGCCAATAAACACATGAAAATTGTTCACCATTTCTATTAGAAAAATGCACATTAAAACAACTCTGAGATTGCATTTTGTTTTACAACAATGACTATCATCAATAAATGAAACAATAAGAAATGCTGGCCAGAGCACAGGGTGAAAGGAATGCTTTTCAATTGTTGGTGGGAGTATAAACTAGTATAATCATATGTACATTATATGGAGATTCTTCTTGCCACTTTCTGAGGTAGCTCTGACAGTCCTCTTTGTGTCTTCATGAAGCGATCAAAAACAGCGAATGTTTCTGCTGAGCACCATTCAGGGGAAATGTAGCTTATGAAAATAGGACTGTGTCCTCAGCAACCTTACAGGTCTGGCACATGGGGCTTCTGGCACTGGCCCCAAATCATAATGATCATGGAAACCATTTAAATCCACTCAGAGTATTGAGGCCACCAGGATAGCACAGCTCAAGACCCTCAGGAAAGAGGACTCACGCTGCTTCAGAAAGGGGCAAGGATGATGAGTGAGTTAGAAGCCACCAGGAGGTCTTCGAGGAGGATTCGTGGCAATGTCTTTTGTTTCAGTAGCTTTTTATGTAAATCTTGGTTGCTTTTTGTGAGCATACCTTACATGTACATCAACTATTCCTAAAGTGAGTGTACGTGTTTGCTGTGTAGCCGAGTGAAGGTGTATCTTTAGAGACTGAGTGCCCACCCTACAATGCCACACTGACTTATTTATCACAAAGTGCCAAGATAGCACTTATCCTGAATTCTGAGATTTATTTGAGAAAAAATAACACATGCGTTAATGTCATCTATCCTTAAGAAAAAGCACAATAACAACTTTCAATGATACAAGCAGCTTTTTATTGAAATATAAAAGTTTACATCTGGCATACTTTACACATTTGATGTGGCCTTAGCTGTTGATCCATGATGAGTTTGTTAGTTTCAGAGCAAAACATGCAGCACTACATCAGACCCTCGGTTACTGATGCCTGGTGCTCCTTCTCCTTTCCGAGCATGTGTGACCAGCCTGGCTGACAGACAGGGCTCTGCATGTGTGGTGCCACACCCATGACATGTGTTCATCACCTCTGGTACAGTGAGTTTCATGTTTTCTTTACCATAAATAGTGAGGGAGCTAAATCCTTTAAATGAGTTTTTCTTTGAGATTCCTGTGGGTTTGGAAAAATGTGTTTCTAAGATAAAATCTGTGGTGGAATTTGATGTTTCTTGGAGATTTTGGGTATGAGGGTGCCTAACTGTGGTGCACGAATAGATCAACCCAATTGGCAATGGGAAAAAGGAGACAAAACAAATTAAGGATTAACTGCTCTTTTCCATAGATCAGCACAGTACAGTTGTCCAAATCATCTTGCTTACATACATAGATATATCTCTTTCCACCATTCCCTCTCCTGTTCTTCTCCTCAAAGGAATCATTGTTATACCAATCAAAGTTTAAATACCATTCTTTTTAATAGATGGCTACCTCATCCGTTCACTAAACAGGAACAGAGCCCAGAACTGTACCATGGAAGCACCTAAGGTAACATAACGACCAAGAAATTTCTCTTAAGCAAGCAGTTATTAGAGCAGAATTTTGGCTATAGGCAGGATTTGATCAGTTAAGATCTATCTTAACAAGCAGCAAAGAGACAGTTTTTTTATATGGAATTCTGGATGTAAAACATTCCAAACATAACTCAGCCAAAGTATGGTTACTGTGAGGAGAGGGGGGGGGGGGACTGCCGTCTTGCTATCTTTCTTGTCCCAGGGACAAAATATTCAACATGTACAGCCTTAAGGAGGAGCTTACTGTGGGTCATGTTTTAGTCCATAGTCAGATTCTGCTTCCAAAGCAGGAGGAGTCTGATGAAAAGCTTCAGCGAAGAGAACTTCTCAAGTCATGGCACCTAAGAGATAGAGAGAGGCAGAAGACAGAGAAAGCAGGGTGAGGAGAGGGAGGTAAACCCTTCCAGGCCACACCCCAGCTACCCGCCCTCTCTGAGTGCAGCACATGCAACTATGGATCTTCAAGTGAGTTAATTCATTGATGAGTAGCATGTTTCTGTGATCCAAGTATTTTGTGCCTATGTGGAAATTTGGAAGGACATTTTAAATCAGATTATACACCTGTGGTCAAAATTAAATGTTCCTTCCCTAACAATAGCACTTATTTACCTCATTAACAATATAAACCAACAATAATGAATAAAACTTTCAGAAATATGCCTCAATATCAACTATCTTGGCTTTCTTAGCATGAACCTAATTTCTTGACATATTCTTTCATTAGCCATTGTTTTTAGTATTTAGCCCATTTTCTTAGTTTTAGAGAACAATGCATTTTCAAGGAAAAGTATGAATATAAATGTAATGTGTGACATTAACTAGTATTTGTTAATTCAGTTCAAGAATAGGTTTTCTAAATGAAGGACAACTTTGTATCTGTATATACAAAATAGGATATATGTATAGCTACTTTCTCTTAATTGAATAAGAAGAAAGATTTCTACTAATAGTGTTTGGACAGGATATTATGTCTGCATGTTGTGCTACAAGTGATTACTGCAAAGACAACAATATGCATTGTATTAATTGTAATTCTCCTACCAACCTGCTTTGAAGCTGTCTCACTGCAACTTTTTCTCAATCAACTTAATAAAAAAAAAAAGAATAGGTGGTTAACATTGCATAAAATCAAAACATATGAGGTACATTCAAAACATAAAATAGATCTTTAAATTTAAACATTTATTATAATAAAAGGCAGATTGTAACTAATTCCCATCAGAATGCTTACCTTTCCTTCAAATATATGTATGGCATAGTTTTGCCCCTTTCTAGATCAATCTTAGAAGTCTTCATTTGGGTCTTTCTAGCAGGCAATGAAAACAGGCTGCACACCCTGCTGAGCACCATCCAGTGTATTCTCAGGCTCCTGAGGACATGAGGAAGTGCTTTTCCATGTTATTTATCAGATCTGGCACCAAGCAACTTCTGGCTCTTCCCCAAAGACAGCATGGCCATCAGTAGGAAATGTTTTGAATGTGTTCAGGATTTTGAGGGGGCCAGGACAGTGCAGCAAATGACCCTCAGGAAAGAGGACTACAGAGCTGCTGCAGAAAAGGATGAGGACAGTGGGATGAGTGTGCTCAGAGCAAGGAGGAGGATTTCGAGCAAAATCATGGCAATGCATCTCTTATTATAGTATTAAAACAATCTAAAATATTCATATTTTTACTACATCTCATAGGTGAAAATTTAAAAATGAATAAGGAGCAGTCCTGCCTCATTAGCCATGGGCAAAGATGCCCACTTTGGATACTGCTGTAACTCTTCAAAGATAATCTGATTTACTATACAGAGCAATATATTTCAAACTATATCATAAACTGCTATACAGATTACATTTTTAAATACCTAAATCCACTGTTTTATAAGCTACATGTTATAAAGGATGAATAACTGCTAATTAAGCAGTAGATACCACATGAAAGTTTTTCTGGCCTGTGCAATAAAATTTAGGCCATTTAGACACAAAAAAGTAAATAGCTCTAGCTGAACCAAAAATTAATTATAAACAAGATTGTATAAAGCCTTTTCAGAAATGGATACATTTCACAGCTTTATTTACTGTCAGGACCTTCACATTTCTCATCTATTGCATGAGGTGAAGACTGCAGCTTCTACAGAGAAGCAGAAGGGGCCAGAATAACACAGTAAAACTACAAGCATACTGTTCTACAAACAATAAAATAAACCTTTAGTTTGTGTATGAGAAATAATGATTACAAAACTTGTTAAAGTATTTACATTATTATCAGAACTCCAACTGTCAACACAGGATTGCGCATAGCATCTTAGGTATGATAAACACTTGAATATTTGAGTGTTATATTGAAGCTTAATATTCGCTGTATTTCATGTCAGCATAAGAGGTTTACTTAATATTGTTATAGACAACTCACTACATGGGTGACCTTAACAAATGTGAATCATAACAACCTCCCTGAAATGCAATGAGCATTACATATTGTTATCCTGGTTTCCTATACTTGCCTCATTACTCCACGATGCCAGTTTTTTCCAACTGATCATGACTCCTTACCATTAGCAAAAATTTTTTCTTCCATTTGTTTTTTTCTTCTATAATTCCTCCCACCTAAAAAGAATGACAGAGAAACTTCAAAAAACCAGGTAATGTCGAAAGCCACTTGGTAAAACAAGTGATCTGTTAACCTGGGCATTGAATCTGTGGATCTTAGTTGATGAACTTCCATGGTAAAACACGTTTAGAGACTGGAGAGTGTAACTATTGAATTCACATAGTTACACTGTATTCGATAGTTACACTGAATCTGGAATTCGATAGCTACACTGTATTTGGAAAGTTCATACTAATTGAAATTATATGCAAAATTTTGCAAGAGAAAAATAATGCAAATATGCTGTTGGCATGCGGAGCCTGATTAGAGGAGGTGGTCAATGGAGGCGTGGCCTGGCAGGGTCTGCCCCTCTCCCCTCTCTCCTTCCTGTTCACTATGCAATGGACAGTTTATATCTGCCAGCCCTCTGCAGTGAATTCCTGCCTTTGAGCCAGCTGGCTGTGGATTGAAATTTCTACACACTGTGATTCCAAATAAACCTCTCCTTTACATTGTGGGTATAAGGTATTTTGGGTCAGTGCTAAGACAGTAACTGAGATGCTGTTTGTTTTGGGTGTGTTCGTGGCTGATTTATCATTCACATCTGGGAGAACGTGGGGCTCAGGAGCGGGCCTTGGGATTGATTGGCAGCTGCGGTCTCCTTGCTGAATTTGATGGCTTTTAGGCGGCTCTCGAGACTCGCCAGGAGAGGGCGCAACGACCTATGGAAACCCGTTCTCTGGCTTTTGCTTCACATTAACATGAAGTGGGAGAGATGAGAAAAGGAAAAGGCAGAGATTACGTTTAAGTAATTAAATTCTAAGTATTTTTAATTGTGGAAGAAATTTAAAATGCTTCTGCTCATAGGCTAGACAAATATGAATCCTGAACAAATGTGAAAGTATTTGGAAAAAATATTATAAATGTAATTATTGATATATATTCTATGTACTTTTACATCTGGAATGTATTTTCTTGTGATAACCATGCAGATAACTCTTCAACCCAAGATAAGTGAAACTGGAAGTCTTCCCTTTTTTCTGTCCCCTGGGGGTCCAGAATAAATTTTTATCTTTTGGGGATTCTTCCCTTAATGATATCAGCCCTCAATTCTTCCCCCACAATTGGAGAAAGTGAGAAAAAAAAAAAGAATGTAACAGGAGGGTGGGGAATGCTTCCTTGCAATTGTTATTTTATAGATGAGATTACTGAGCCATGAGCTTAAGTAATTTCTCCAAAAAACAAAGGTCAGGGGCCTCCAATGTCTGTGATTGTTTTTCTTCCAGCAAGCCAGTAAGAGCATAGATTTTTAAATTTGCTCTCAGGCCTTTGAGAACCATAGTAACTCCTTTAGTCATGTTTCAATGTAATTTAAGCTTATTGGTAACTCATGGGTGTACATAATAATTTGATGATAGTTATCCCTATATTAATAACCTTTGGGAAATCCTGCTTGTAAGAAATGATACATTATCTTGTCCTCTTGATGTAAGATGTAACTAAATATAGAACTGTTAAGAGAAACATAAAATTTGCGAGTGTTTGTATGTAAAACATAAGCTTTAATTAAAACTCACAGTATCTTCAGATACTTTCTGTGTAGGATGAACCATGCTCCGAGTCTAGAATGGAGACCAGATTAGATCAATGTGGGACTGAGCTTCTAAGAGGACGTCCCAGCGACATCCCAGCCCATGCTGTGATCCATGGGCTTGATGTCATTGGAGCAGAGGCAGAACTTCTGCGAATGGGAGGGGGATGAGATGGAGAGACCAGGGAAGGAGAAGAGGGCTTAATGGGCCCGAGATGTGTTACAGACATTCACCAGCTCTCCATGAGGGCTGTGGCCACCCTGTGTAGCAAACATGCAGTCATCGTTTTGATTAGTGCAAGGGCGTGGGGAGAAACTCTTGTGGAAATGGGGAGGAGTCAGTCAGTCTCAAGGACCCCTCTATAAGCAATACCATGTTACAAGAATTTCAAATGACCACGTATGGCTGCAGTTACCGACTAGAGAAGTACTTGGAAATGAATTCTTCTTAAAATTCATTTTAATCTAAATTTTATTAGATAACGTGTAAATAGTAAAAGGTTCAACTTTACTGGTCTTGAGAAAAGCATATGTATAAAACATAAGCACACAGACATCTATGTATAGCATATGGATTATACTTATAATCACCTTCTTCATATATACTTATACATTAACACATTAACAAGGGAAAAACTTTCCATGGACTTAAAATAAAATAAAGTTTGTGAATACTCAATGATTTAATAAAGTAGAAAGCAGAGAGGTTGAAACCTGAAGAAGACAAGAAACTTAACATTCTCAATAATTTCCTATTATTATTTAGTGTCATGAGAAAATTAAAATTCATCTTCCCAAATTGTTATTCTTACTAGCTTCAAAAATTTGGCCTGGTGGAGAGAGACACCAATATACATGAGAAGTAAATATTATTTAGGAATCTTTGTAATAGTAAAAGGATGACCAGAGTTCTGGACAGTACTAAATTGATTTATTTCAACATTTTCCTTTAATAAATGCTCTGCAAATAGATTTCAAACAATAAAATTATAGGAGACATTTCCATCTACAAAACTATAAATGTGTGATCATGAATATTATACTATCATGGAAACCAGGCAGAACACAATATAATACAAGAATGTAATTGATAGATTTTCTGAGACAACTAATAAAACATTATGTTGGTACAGCATGTGTGTGCAAAGATTAGGTCACTTTTTGTGATGCACACAGTCTTAAAATATGTGGAGCATTATTTTGTTTGTAAAATTGGCTGATGCAAGCTAATGTCATTTTTATTGTCACTTTAGAGACAGTTGAGAGGTAACAGAAATGAAAGTACATCTATTTTCCAGCAAATTCCCTGAGTGAAATAAATCAGAAGAGCATGTTAAATGGTGCATACTTTTTCTTATAGAAGGAAGCCAAAGTGGATATTATGCACAGGAAGAAAATAAAGCTGGGAAGACCAAGAATAGAGATATGAATGTGGGAAGGAGCTGTAAGGAAGAGGCAGGGGAGAAAGAGCAGCCCCAGGTCTACAGCATGTGTGCCCATGTCCCAAGGGAAATTTGCTTATCATTTGTTGCAGATACGGACTACTACAGTTCTAAAAACCAGTTAAGCTATGCCCCACCCAACTCAGCTGGACAGGTGTTTAGTGACACAGTGTTTTCCTTCCTGGCCTATTACGCTGTGGGCCTGCAGTCAGGGAGGCAGGCTGCCTGCTCAGGGAATGGCCAGCGCCACACCTTTGAGTGTGATACTACTCATTAAACAATGAATAGCTTCCAAGATTTTTAGATATAATTAGATATTTGATCTGTTTTGACTTTAGTTTAGCGCATCGTGCTAGACGTGTCTAGTTTTAGTCTATGGCATGTGAAGAGCCAGTTTTTCCAGTGCCATTTATTATAGGTTTTTGTTTTGTTTTGTTTTGTTTGACAGGGTCTCACTATGCAGCCCACATTCACAGTGATCCTCCTGCCCTCCTGCTTCCTGCCTCCCTAGGGCTGGGATTACAGGCGCGCGCCACCACGCCCGGACTCCATCGCTGGCTCAGCACACCCGAAGGTGGGGCCAGTGTGGCATGCGGAACCAGGATTTGAACCCTGGCCACTGCGCTTACCTAAGCAAGCGCTTAGTCTGCTGAGCTATACCGCCGGCCCTTCCAGTGCCATTTATTATAGATGCTGTCCTGCTTTCAGTGATTGTGTTTGGCCTCTTTGTTAAAGATAAGGTAGCTGAATGTGTTCGCGATCCTATCTGCCACTTCTGTTTGGTTCCAGGGATCCTCAGATTTTTTTGTTGTGGTGGTGGTTGTTTTGTCAATACTATGGTAATTTTGTCACAGTAGCTTTTTAGTATAATTTTCAGTCAGGAATTGTGATTCTTCCTGAGTTGTTATTCGAGGTTTCTTCTGGTTCCAAGTGAATTATAGGAACATTAGCTATAATTCTCTGAGTGACATGCTAATGGCATTTTGGTTAGAATTACATTAAATAAGTATAACAATTTTAACCAAGAAATAGATTAACATGATGTGATATTTTTATACAATGGAGCACTACTTAACTATAAAAAAGGATAAATATGGTATTACTGTATGTAAATAAGTATAACTTGAAATCATATTCATATGTGAAATAAATTAGACTTCCATGTGTTAACATTGCATTGTCTTCCTAGCACAAGAAGCCAAAGTAGTTAAAAATGTACAAAATGGTATTGTAAAATTTGAAGAAACTACTCAAAAGAAAGAAAGTGGGATAGGGGAAAGGAGAAAAGAAGGAATGGAAAAGGAAAAGGAAATTTATATACGAATATGATGGTCAAGATAGGTATGCTACTAATTTTTCTTAGTCAAAAAGGAAGTTTTGTGCTCATATTGTTAGATCAATTTTTCATACCTCTATCTTATAATTTAAGTAACTACTTTGAAGATAACAATGTCCAGTGTATTTCCATTGTTACACTGTTATTCTCTTAATTTGAAACTTTGTATCTTTTTATGTTTTTTTTTTGTTTTAAAAATTAAAACAAAAAAGTGCTCTCAAAATCTGTTTGAGGTGCCAGCCTCACCCCTGGAGCATGCTGAAATGGCAATTGAGACTGGGCATGGGGGTACGCACCTGTAATCCCAGCTCTTGGGAGGCTGTAGACAGGAGAATCACTACGAATCTGATTGAGTAGTGAGACCCTGAATACCCTGTAGACACTTGCCTAAAATTTAAAAAAATGTGGTTGAGGGTAAAGTTTCCATCCCCTGGAGGGACCTGGCATCCTGGGGACTTGGGCAAGTTGAATTGGAAATGTGTGCATTTCATAGCAGGCCAGGGAGCGCAAGAACTGGGCTCTGGGCTGAGGGACAGCTCTGCTGGACACACCAAGGCAGAGAGTCAGGAGACACTTGTTCAGTCAACAATTAGAGCAGTAAGAATCTGCAAGCACCTGGGACTGAAGGGCTGCAGGGAATTTTATCAGATGGGATTTCATACAAATTCTAATATCTGCCTTCGAGTATCTCTTGCGATGCAGTACAATGTGCCGGGGTGCCAGCTTTTGATCTTCAGATCATTTAAGTAAGATGCTTACTAAAAGCTACTGTTTTTAGGGGCCAGGGAGATGGCTCAGTGGAATAAGCACTTCCCTGGCAAGCGCAAGGGCCTGAGTTCAATCCCCGGTTCCACAAAAAAATAAAGAAAGAAAGAAAAATAAATAAAAGCTACTACTTTTGATGACAGAGAGGACTTGAGGGATTATTAGCTTCACCTTGATGGCTCATAAGTGTCACATGAATGTAAATGACATGCGGACTTAGGTCTCTAGCTCTGGCTGCTACCCAAAGCATCCACCCTGTGTTCAGGGAAAGGGACGTGCTTCTCAGTACTTCAATTGGGAGCATTCGCATTTTTCACACTTGGCAATGCCACTGCCATTCTCCAGCACTCCAGACTCTCTTTTAAACATTGCTGTCACGTACAGCTTGGCCCTCTGCTCACTTTGTCCAGAGCTTCTCCCATAGAATGGGGCTCTTTGGCTTCTCAGATCTGTCTGCTTTCCTTTGCTGTTACAGTCAGGACCTCCCCGGAGGCCCTCACAAATTCTCCCCTGCACAACAGTGTCCTATCATGTGCACGGACATGAGCCCTGGTGACCACCTCAGCTGGATGGAGATGTAGCGGTGTCATGATCTGTAAGACAGTAGTCAGCTGACCTTGTTCCCATACTCAGGCATGTTCACACATTCTCTTTTGCCTGTAGAATAAAGTCCTTACTAGCCTAAATTTTTTTTTTAATACCTTCAGTTTGTGACACTTGGTCCATGTTTCTAACTTTATTTTCCCACTTTCTTTATGGTCCTTTGGGTCAAATAGGAAGATTTATCCAAGGAAAAATACAGAGGAACACTATGCTGTAAAGAACAAGAGGAGACCAGAAAGAGGGAATTATAATAGAAGACAAATCAGTGACTTAGCAGCAAGTCTGCATGTCAGTAAGACTCTATGGAGAGAGAGGGTTCGCTAAAGTGCTAATATTTTGTGCTCTTGGGGCTATGCAGTTAGGACCTGACGGACCACAGCATTTTTCTAGGGGATAAGACAGGTAAGACAGTGAGCGTGGGTGAGGACCGTGCAAGCCGATTCAGTTATGAGAGTAAGAGGAAGGAAGCTCACTACACTGGGAAGTCATGCTAAAATTATAGAAATTCAGCCTAGCATGGTGACACAACTTATAACCCCAGCATGATGGGAGACTGAGGAAGGAATATGGCAGGTTCAAGCCCAGCCTGGACTATATAGGGACTTGACCAAAACTCGCACCATTCACAGATAAGGAACAGACGGGATAAATTACTGCTGATTTCTGCTGATCTATTGAAAGGAGCAATTAATGCTAATTTTGTTTTCTCTCCTTTTAAATGTTTTAATATTTTTTGACTAGTCTTTAGGCTTACATCTGATAATCTGAGCAACTAATTTGAAGATGACAATGTGTAGTATAACAACTGTTGTTGAATTCTTAACATTTTGTTTAGTAAATTCAGTACATTTCTAATCATTTCTTCTTGTTTTTCTTTTTTCACTATTTTTAATATTCTCTTTCAAAACAAAACAAGATAAAACAGGCTGAGGATATACTCAGTGCCTAGTTTCTGGATTTAATCTGCAAAAGTACAGCACACACATGCCAGATTTCTATGAGCAATGCAATAGTCAAGAAGATAGAGTCTGACCTCTAAATTCCAGGAAGTCATTAAGGAATACCTGAACCGAATTTCAATTACTACAAAAGAATAGCTTCTAGGAGAAATGTTGGTAAGTTTTTGTGTGAGTTTATTGAGTGATAAAGAAAGAATGGTTTACTTTTGGAAGTAAAATACTTATGGAAACCTGTGTTACAGAGTTTTGCTAAATGAATGTGCCTGTAAAGGACAAATAATGCAATATAGCTATATAAGAAATTGAAATTATTTTTGTAAACTTGGAAATTTGTTTATTTATTTAAATTAAGTTTACTGAGAAACAAATAACAATGAGACAGTTTCAAAACAGGTTAGTAGGAGAGTTTCAATAATTAATACATTGCATATTGTTGTCTTCATGGTGGTTATTCATAGTACAAGATACAGACATGATATCCTGTCCAAACACTATTTGTACAAACCTTTCTTCTCATTGAATTAAGAGAAAGTAGCTGTATATCTATCCTATTTTTGAAATGTGGTTTGCTGTGGAAAATAATTTAATTCCATAGAATTAAATCTGTTAGTAGAAAATCCAACTAACAACTGAGTATTGGAGATTAATGTTACAACCATGCTACTATCAGATACCTATTTAATATTATTTATTAAATTGTATAATGGTATTATGTATTAGCCATTTTATCCCATAGTTATTCTTTTCATTAGGGTGTGATTAAACAAAACTATGTTCTTACTTAAAGTCATGAAGCCATATTTAATCATTTGTATCTCTCATTGTCACTAAACAGACATACATAATCAGTTGGAAATAGAATTTGAATACTATCTGATTTGCAAAATTCCTGGTACCTTAGAGCAAAGTAAATTTATCAAAAACTTTAGGAATCATTTTCTCTTTTTTTTTTTGGAGTTAAGCCTTCTTTTTATTTATTTATTTTATTTTATTGAAATATAAATGTCAATCAGACAGTTTCAAGACACCTTAACCATACAGATTCAATAAATTAATACATTGCAAACTGTTTTCATAATGTTTTGGTATTGTACAAAGTGCATATATGATATTATATTTACAGATATTATTTTAGCAGATTTCTCTTATCAGTGAATTAAGAGTGTAGCTGCTTACTTATCTTATTTTTTTATACCTGAATTATATCAAAAATTCAATAATTATTTTCCTAGTGGATGACCATAGTACTAGAAGCCGACATAATATCCTGTCCAACCACCATCAGTGCAGATCTTGCCTCTCATAGAATTATGTAGAAGCACAGCGTTATCTGTCCCAACTGTACTATCTATACACACACATCATGATTTTTTCTTTCTACACCCCTTCCTTTGTCTACACCTGTCAAAAGTGGGCACTCCATTGACATTCAACTAACTTAGGTGCTTGAACTTGACACCACAATCCAACACATCGTGAGGCCATAATATTAAGCTGAGCTGTAAATGGCTATGGTCGACAATTTCCTTGAATAACTCATTATGGTTGTAGAATGCTGGACTGTGTAGGAATCATTTTCAATTGTATATTGGAAATCTATTCTCATGTGTCCTCCTGAAATCAGAGAATGAAAGACTTCTGAGCTTCTGAGCTGAAATAATGGTGGCACTTGGAAAACACAACCATGAGTTGGCACATGGAGAGCACAGCTAGCTCTGCTTCAGAAGCCACTCAGGAGGGAGACCATTCACTCTGTCAGTGGCATGAAAAGATAAAAGTAGGAGAAAATTACGTTGCCTGAAGAGCAATGAGAGAACCTACTCTAATGAATAATGAGTGTTCGCAGCTTTTCAATAGTTGATAGGTGACTGGATCTGCTGATTTTTATTTTGTCCTTTACAGGACCAAGGGAATGAAATATTGCCTTGTTCACTATTCAAATAGAGATTAAATATGTAATTTATAAGTCTCAATGAAGATACATAATAGGAATAAGTGAACCCTACCAACAGGGTGTTAGGAACACACACACACACACACACACACACATGCACATTCAAATCTAATATCTTCATTAGGAAATATTTATGCAGCAACATTGAATATGAATTTTTTCATTTTATTTATTTATTTATCTAAGTGTTTACTTTTTGTGTGTTTGGTACAGGGTCTCACTGAGCATGTCAGTCTCACAGTGATCCTCCTATTTTCAGCCTCTCCAGCAGTGTGATTACAGGTGTGCACCATGAGGCCCCATCTCATTGGCCAACTCTGTGCCTTGGGGCGGGGCGGGCGCAGCATGTGGTGCCAGGAATTGAAGCCCAGTCCCTGAGATTGCCTAAGCCGGCACTTGGTCTGCTATCTTGCCATCCCTGAATTTTCTCATTTTTCGATAGAGAAAATTATTTGTTTTTATCTTTAGGCTAGTATTTACTTATATTTAAATACCAATTTTAAATTTTCACAACAATTTGCTTCTTGAGAATGAGTTTCTATCATTTTGTTTTTGCTCTTCATGCCACACTACAAATTTATGTTTAAGAACAGTGTACTGCCTAGATCTTTATTGTGTCTATGATTGGATATGAGGAATAAAGAAAATACTACCAAGCTGGACTGAGAATAGGTTAGACCTTATTTGGAATAAAGGTGAAAGTTTTGATCCATTTTCCTCAAAATTAAGTGAAAGATTTCTGGAAGAGAAACACAGCACTTTCTAAAACTTCTCATTATTTTTTATAATTTTTCATATGTAATGTGTGATTATTAATTATTAAATCATTTATTTTACTGAAAGTAAAGTGTCAAGTAAAAGAAGATATAAATGGATCCATATCACATATAAATATTTCACTTTTTGGGAACGTCATAGTAACTCTATTATCTTAAACTAATTCACCCAAAAGTTTCAAAGAATTGTAAGGGAATAACAACATCTCCAAAAATCAAATGTGAAATATAGAAGAAAAGAATACATTCAAAACTAAAGGATGTATTTAACTCAAATGAGATGAATATTTGTGAGCTAAAGAGCAAAAGTACCACGAATCAAAACAAGAAAAAGGAAACTACATAAAATAGGAAATAAAACAGTGGAAACATACATTTAGGAGTATGAGCAGTATAGCTTGCATGACTGAACTGTTGGTATCTTTGGCCTTTTGAAAGGAGAGTTAATGCTTAAAATATTTTTTTCTTTTTATTACTATTAGTTCTTCTTTTCCGTTTCTTACAACATTTTTGTTATTGTTTTGTTTTATTTTTAAACCAATCTTCCACATTTATATCTGGTAACCTGAACAGCTAATTTGAAGATAGTATCACGCAATACAGCAGCCATTGTTGAATTTCTATTAGTTATTTAAGTGAAATTTTCTATCCTTTCTAATACTTTTTTTCTATCATTATTTTGTATTTTTTAAATATGAAAATAAAGAAACTGTAGGGGAAGAACTATAAAGGTACATGTGTGATTATAAGAGAACAAATATTTGAATCCCTTATAGAAAGAGAAAAGAAGCTGCAAAATAGCATGCGTATGTTGGCCATGCTTTGCAGCATTTATGGACATAAGTGCTTCCTCTTATGGAGAGTCTCTATTCTATAAAGCGTTCTGCTCTTGGAGTCTGCAGGACACTGGCCTAGAGCCAGGTGTACATGGCCAGGGCTCAGCTATACTAGTTGAGCAATAGTACCACTGGCCTCCTTCTCCTACCCTGAAATCATCTCAGCTTCCCTCACAGCACGATGGGGTGGGACATCCAGAGTTGGGATCACACCAAGGAAATTTAACTTCCTTACGTGAATTTGCAGATGTAGCACTGAAGTCAAGAGAAAACAAGGTAGCAAGATGAATTGTTCTAAATTATCCATGAAAGATTAGTTAACTCAACAGAACAATGAAGTAAAGCATCTCAGACATTTTCCTGAAAGTTCTTGTTAGGAACCTCAATGCTTTGAGAAGAAGTCAGATTTCATATGAGCAGAACAACAATTGATATAGAGTTAAAATTGTTCCATGTCCCAGCATTAAACAAGAATGTGCTGTGCAGGGTTGCATCCTAAGTGTGATTTTAACTACCCATGTCACTTAATAATGAGTAATTATGTGAGATAATATATTCATTTTCATTGATTATGCCATCTTTTCTCCATCCATATGCATTCCCAATATCATGTTGTATTCTATAAACATACACAGGAAAATATATTAAAATACATACATGGGATTAGAGAATCACAGAGATAGAGGTGGTTTATATTGGTCTATATTGTTTCAGTAGAAATGTATTTGTGAATAGTCATGTGATTGCTTGGAAACAATTAGCAAATTGCTCTTCTTTTCCTGTTGTAGAAGAGAGAAAATTTGTTAAGAAAAGCTTTGAATTTTTGATGGGCAAGCTTGAATGGGAAGCAGTATTGTCTAGATCCTATAATTTTTTTTTCAGAACCAGGGATTGAACTCAGGCCCTTGTGCTTGCCAGGGAAGTGCTTATTCCACTGAGCCATCTCTCTGGCCTCTGGATCCTATAAAACTTATTTGTATAAACTGAGAAAAAATACAGTAGTAACTCATCTTTGTCATTATTCAAAATGCTAAATAATAAATACATCTCACATAATGCCATATTCTTTACAAAATATTTAAATTAAATTGCATATGTTCAAAGGGACCTTGTGTAAATTACAAAGTGATGATTTGTACATATTAGGGTGACTTTGTAGGTTGGAGAAGAATAAATGTTCCAAAAGTCTTTTAGACTTTCTGCATTATCTAAAAAGTGATAAAAATATTCATTTATATCTCTGTCATGGTTAAGACAGCATTGTATAAATAGAATTATAATATCCAATAGAAGGAAGACAGAACTATAAAAGTGCTACTTTCTGAAAATTTGTGTCTATTCAAAATGTACATATGGAAATCCTGATTTCCAAGGAGATGCCATGAAGAGTGTGGCGAGCCCTATGTAGATAATGTCCTTACGAGAAGTCCCAGGGGAGCTCGGCCACATCTGCTAGTGTCTTGACCTTGGCTTTACCAGGCTCTGGAACTGTAAGAAACAAACATCTGTTATTTGTGAGCCATCTAGTATTTGGTATGATCACCCAAACAGGTAAGATACAGAAACAGAGCAGAAATAAAAAGGAAATAGAATGGGTAAACTAAATGTTGTATGGTTTTTAAATACACTTAAGATGGTAGACTCAAACTTAAGTGTATCACTAACTATGAATGAAATGTATTTCAATTCATGCAAATATTTTAAATTGCAGTAAAGAGGCAAATCTAATTATAGGCTCCTTGGAAAGGCTGTACCCCACAGCCTGTTTTACTATACTGAGATTCCCTGTTCTGGTCTTTGGTCCTATTTTGCACTCTTGGGACTATAGACCCATAGCTACACCCTGTCCTGGGACTTGCCCTTGAATGCAGGCAGTAGGCCTGAATAAGGACACAGCACGTCTCCTTCTACAGAGATGGCTGATGATCATTGATTGGGGATCGGTGTCTTGACTCTCTTAGCTTAATTTGGGCAATTGAGGAGGATCAGCCAACCTCCAAAGCTTCTTCTGAGATTTCAGCTATAACCACACGGTAGTCATTCTCTCTCTTCACTGAACCTTACCCTAATTGCATCTATAGTGGTGTGTCTTTGGAGTGTATATCCCATTAAAACATAATGCAACTTCCTATCTCTAGTTGGTTTGCAAGGTGTCTAACCTAAAACAAGTCTGAATGGTTGACAGTGAAAGAATCCCACAGTTGTACTGGGAAATAGTCAACTGATCTTATACCTAATAACATTTTGTAATTTGATTTTCTAATTATTTGTGGATCTTGTTGGATATTCTACTTATATAATGCTGATATCTACAAATAGCATGATAGGATTATGATTAATACATGTAAAAGTCATTTTCTTTCTCTTATTTATTAGGCACATAGCAAATTACAATGGCTGCCATATTAATATGGTGCTGATTCTAGAGAGCAAAAAAAAAAGATTCAACATTCCATAATCAAGGAAGATGCTCTCTCTTTTTCCTTTCTATAAACAGGGAGCCTAATCTAAGACAAATGATTTTGTACTGAACAACATATTCCTCTTGCTTAATCATATATGGGAATGGGTTATCATAAGCTGATTTTTCTTCATTCATTGAAGTAATTCTCTGAACTTTATTATTTTCTTAAAGGGGTGAATTATAATGATATAAAACATAGACCTTATTAGACTTGGTAACGGTATATATTTTTTGTAGTTGCTCTGCTAACATTTTGCTTAGGATTTTAAAATTGTATTTGTGAAGCCCGGCGTGGTGGCGCAGGCTTGTAATCCCAGCACTCGGGAGACTGAGGCAGGAGGATTGTTGTGAGTTCGAGACCAGCCTGAGCTACAAAGTGAGCTTAAGGCCAGCCTGAACTGCATAGCGAGACTCTGTCTCAAAAAGACAAAAAAAAAATTATATTTGTGAATAAGAATAGACTGTGATTACTCTTTTCATGATAGTGGCATAAGGAAAAAAGAAAAAATACTGATCTAATCCTGTCTGTCTGTCTGTCTATCTCTCTCTCTCTCTCTCTCTTCCTTCTTTTCCCATCTTTCCTTTCTTTTCCCTTCTTCCCTCTTTTCCTCTCTTCCTTTTTGGAAAAGCACAGAAGCTAGCTGTCGTTTCTTTCCCTATTCATTAACATTCCTGTGTGAGTCTGTCTGTGTCTGAAGTCCTTTTGGCAATGATTTTAATTAAGAATATCACTTTATATATTTTATAGTGATGCAAATTTTCCATCTAGAAGAAATGGCAGATGATAGGATAGTACCATTCTTCACACATGCAACAGTGGGGTTTTCCTAGATGAGTCCACAGAATTCTACCTTCAGTTCCATGCACAATGGCTCACTTGCCCCACTTTGCTGAGAACTGGATCCATTGTAAAAATCTCCACCTCCTGAGAAATTGCATTTTATAAACTTCATTGGTTTTACAGTTTGGGGGAGATGCTGCTGTTCTGTTGGTCATCCAATGGGAAGATTGTAAATAAAAGCAAAATCTGTCAAATGCTTTGTTTAGGAATTGATTTGTATGGTAGCAGAAGTATTCATGAATAGAGGTCCCAATAGAGCTCTTCAGGAACATCACAAAATTTTAGCCCCTATACATCATTGGACAACTCAGAGTTGAAAGGATATATGTTTCAGTCATAACAGATATGAAATAGATTTAATGGTGGAAAAAGAGGAAACAAAAATATTGCTGAGGTTGATATTAGATACTTAAAATAGGAAATGAGATACAAGTTGTGCTTAGGGAGGGTTTAAACAAGAAAATAAATGTAAATAGTTATGCTTACATTTAAAGTCAGAATTTAAGGACATATTTCTAAAAGGACAAAATGCCTTCCATGTATATAATTAAAAGCAATTAGCTAGAATAATAACTTGTAGGAAATATAATAATTAAGCTATACCAGGCATGCTCATGCATGCTTATAACTCCTGCACTCTAGGAAGCTGAAGCAGAAGGATTACAAGTTTTAAGCCAGCCAGGGAAACCCAGAGACTTAATGGAATACTGTCTCAAAAAACGTAAAGCTGCGGGAGATGCAGGTCAGTGAAAAGTGCAACATACGGGTAGATGGAGATACAACTGAAGTAGAAGTACGCTGACAGATTCTAAGGGAGGTACACAGAATTTTCGCAGATGACAATAAAATATCTTTTAAACTTGGAACAGAAATGCATACTAGTAATTCCAGCACTCAGGACACTGAGCTAGGAGGATCACTAAGACCTGGAGGCCAGCTTGTGCTCCGCCAATATTTCAAAGTCATCTTGAATTACACAGTGAGGTACTGTGTCAAAAAGTATTTCTTACATAAAGTAGATGAAATTCATTCACCACAGTAATATAGTCTTGACCTGAAGGTATTGTCTAAGGATGGATACAGCAATGCCTACAGTTGTAATTATAATGCAATGTTGACACCTTTCAACCAAGTGGAGAGATCTCTGTTCCCTCTTTTACATGGCTGAAACCTAAAGTGGCCTCCATGAAAAGAAAACCATGCTTATGTCTCATTGTCTCATTTCAGGGTAGGTCATGATGGCAGATACGACTCCTGTTCATTCCTACCCCTCTTTACCTTACCAGCCCTAGTGATCCAAAACCCAAAACCACCATGCATATGGCTACCATGGGCCCTGTGGCCATTGTAGTACAAAGAACATCTAGAGAGTAATTGAAGAGAGGTGGAGACAGCCAGGAAAGCCCTGATGTTCCAGACCTGAGCTCTTGGAGCTGTGCTGGGCCAGACACCAAAGGAGCTATATCCCTGTGCCCAAGTTCCAGCTGCACCACACACTGAAAAGTAGAAATAAACCACACTAACAATTCTGCTTGAACTTCAGGTACAGGAAATGTATTAAAAGAAATGGTTCACTAACACTATATAGCCATAGTAGTTGGCATATTACTGTCTACACATATTTAAAGATTGCTATATTTATTAGGTATTTAACACCTCATAAAAACTGTGTAAAAGTAACTGTAAAATGTTGAGAACTAAAAAAGCAAATCCCAAGGCACTACATTCAGAGTTGATACATTTCATGGTCTAAAATCCAAAGGAAACTCCAAACTTTTAGTTATAAAATGTCTCTAAAATTTTATCAACTCAATCAAAAGTAAATTTTATGACACTTTTCAGTCTTTTCCTATAGCAAGTTGAATAGGTCACATATGAAATTAATTTGAAAATTATTAGGAGACTAAGTTATTTTGTATATGGTATTTAGTTCCTGATAAACTCAAAACTGGTTTTCTCCAACCTGCTGGGAAATTGTCTGGTTCCCATGGCTTATAGCCTGTAGCATCCAAGACGTTTTCTTTAGTTGACACAGAAAACAGTCTTAAAAATAAAATCTGCATTCCCAACATCCTTCCTTAATATCGTGTTTCACTTCACAACATTTTCAGCATGAGCTATTTACACTCTGATGTATTTAGATCATCTACCTCCTTATTCTTAGGTGATGAGAGCTGACTGTCTTAGGCACTTTTTCTCTTCATTGGACTCAATGTCAGAGGCCCACAACTTAAGGGAGGAGAGGTTTATTTGGCTCATGCTTTCACTCTGTGTTAGCTGGCTTCAAGGCACAAATGGCACTGTGGTGGGGTCTGGTAGAGGAGGCCGCCAACCAGAAGCAGCTTGAGAAGGGAGTAGCGGAAGTGGGAGATCAGTCTTCCGGCGCAGGCTTCCAGCTCCGGCTCCCACTGGCTGCCTCTCCCCATCAGACTCTGCCTCCTACTGGCGCCTTAAGTTGTTAATTCCTCAGTGGATGAATCCACTGATGACATAGCAGCCCCTGACCCAATCACTTCTAAAGGCCCACTTCTAACCACGTGACCTTTTTATGGGATATTCTAGATCTAAAACATAACAATTACTCTCACCTACATAGCCTACTATTTGCCTTGCTCTTTATGGATGTCATACTCAACCTTCCACTATATGACTCAGCTTTTTTACTCCCATTTTATTGATGATTTTAGAAATAATTTTAGTAAATAATAATGCTTCTATTTTGAGATTCTCTGGTTTGAACATCACAATTATATTAGTTTGTGTGATCATTTTCTCTAACTGAGTGAAAAAATAGAGAATCGTTCTATAATATCTATATTCTGTGTATATTTATAGTGTTTCCTCAAAAATGTGAAATATTTAAGATATCTGATGATAATATTAAAATTTATTGAAAAAAGGTTACAAAGGCGGCAAAGTATTAACCAATATGCATAACATCAGAATTAGACTTAAAGCCGGGCGTGGTGACGCATGCCTGTAATCCTAGCACTCGGGAGGCTGAGGCAGAAGGATTGTTGAGAGTTCAAGACCAGCCTACAAAGTGAGCTTGAGGCCAGCCTGAACTGCATAGTGAGACCCTGTCTCAAAAAGACAAAAAAAAAAAAAAAAAAGAATTAGACTTAAAACTTAATGTACAATATAAAAGAGCCACATAAAATCTAGTTTATAAAGATGAGAGAAAAATACATTAAACTCCTGAGATGGCCGTTTTTGTGATTCTAAGAGCTGGTCTTTTTCTTCAAACATTTTCTTGTTTTGTCTAACTTTTATAAATATAGGTATATATTGGAAAAAAATTACTGAAATATGAATTTCTATTTTTCCAAAGGTGAAAAAAATCTTCTTTTCCACAAGGAAAGTGATTTCAGGTTAAAACTCAGTTAATTAATAGCATATTATAATTTTCCCTGTATATTTAAATGTACTTCAAGTTTTTTTATATTGTGAGAACTTTCCTGACAATATTTACAGTACAACAATTTTATTATTGTGACGTTTTTCAGCATAAACCTCCTTTACTGAATTATCATCTGTTTCCTTGAAGAATGGAACCAGACAGTGAAGGGATGATGTTAATTTAATGATACTAAAACACTGAGTATTTTTTACAAGCTAATTACACTTGGTATGCATAATCATTTTTTATGCTCAAACATTATTTTAGCTCAAAAATTTTATTTTTTGCCTTTTCAGTACTGGGGATTGAACTCAGGACCCTACCTGTGCCAGATAAGCACTTATTCTACTGAGATGTCTCCCCGGCTTTGAGACACTATTCTTATCATTATTTTGAAGATAGGAAAAGAGGGCTTGCTATGGTTAAGATCCTTCCTGCAGTCACTGATAGGCATTTGTTAGAGTGGAATTCCCACACAAGGTCCCTGGATTCCAGGAGGCCACTTATGAAACACGGTGCTGAACCATCTTTCTTTTGCTTTAACCTTCCCCCAGGTCTAGTGCGAAGGTCTGCTGTGAAGTGTTGTTAACTAATGCGGAATGGCTGATAGTGTCCTATCTAAAGTTCTTTTTTAAGAAATAAATATCATTAATTAACTTATTGATGTGGTCTCCTAAGTGTCTTTTCATATTTTTAATATTTTTTGAAACAATTCCAGGCAACAGAGAAAATGATAGCCTCCTAATTGCAGCAGTCTCCCGTGCAAGTTGCAGTGGGTGAATCAGCCTTCTAATTTCATGAATCAGTGGCACCTGTGAGAGCCTTATGACGTCCCATTTTGATGCCCTTCCCCATCCAACAACCTTTTCTTTCTAAAGTCTAATTGTTACTCTAGCTTTTAGAATAAAACTTCACAACAGACAAATTGATTCAATAAGACACCAACCAAAGATAGATTGAATAATACTATAAGAGATCACACTCTCTACGTTATTTAAATAAAAATACTTTTTAAAATTACAGATACATATATTTCATTAAAAAAAACCCAAAAACTTCCATTTATCACAGAAACTGCTGAGAATGCAAGCACTGGATGAATTGTGACTGAATTTCATATCCTAATGGGTCATGTCCTTGGTCAAGAAGCATGAAAGAGGACTCCCTTAACTTCTGCAGTAATTTCTTTAGTTCTTATTTGGAAAATACCAGGTAGAGTTTGTTGTGCTTGGAAGACACCGTGGCTGCCAGCTGCAAGCACTCCTGGTGCTGACCCATGGTGCAGCGTGAGGCAGAAAACACAGCCTCAGTAGACGGCTTCCTCAGCGGGGCCTCTAGCGGTCTTCTTCAGGGTCCTCTCTGACATCAACCATCCATCCTTCATCCATGAACAACAAGAATTGTACATTTTCTCCTTGACATCAGCAGTCAGGGCATCCAAATGTCCCTTCCAAATATCATAATCCATTTCATATTTCTTTCCTTTATGTTCATAAGCTACTTGCTCAGTAAAACTTGGCTGGAATATCAACCACTCCATGAAAGTTTCATGGGTTTCCAAATAAGCTCTAATGCACAAATGTTCTCTGATGACATTATCAATTGTGGCAGGAAGAGCATGGTGGGTTCCTCTTTCCTTCCACAGATTATAGATTTCGGCTATAGAATCCTGAGGAATTTTCACAAATGCTTCTTTTGCAGCTTCATGCTTTTTTCATCCCAGCACAGAGGTCAGAAGCACTGAGATAAAGCAATGCAAAAATGAGAAAATTCCTAACATTAAAAAATAAAATCTCTTTACAAATGATAGCCTTATTGGTGTACAAAGATATAACATTTTCTTTTTTTAAATGTATTTAGTACAGGGTCTACAGAATCTCACTATGTAGATCAGACTCACAGTGATCCTCCTGTTTTCAGCCTCCTAAGTACTGGGATTACAGGTGCGAGCCACCATTCCCAGTCTTAGTCACAGCCCCAGTGTGCTACTGGGGCAGGCTGGTCCCAGCACGGCACACCACGGATCAAACCCCAGTCCCTGCATATGCCCAAGCAGGTGTGTTAGTCAGCATTTTCATTTTAGTTTAGTAGGTGATGATTTTTTCGATAAATGTGTTACTTTATTTAAGTTTAAGCATTGTGTGTTTCATGTTCTGAACCTTTTAGTTAATTAAGGGATATTATAGTTTTCTCTCTCTCTCTCTTTTTTTTTTTTTTTACAAAGGAAAATGTGTTTACATCTGTACCAGGAAATAAAAATGACTTTGCTACTTTCAAATAAGTTTAATAATTTAACTTGTTACTTATGTATTAGGCAAAGGTGTGAAGAACCATGTATATATAGGTGTTCAGGAAGTTATGGTGAGAAAATAGAAGTGATATTTAAAATATTTACAGTACATAAATTCCACTTTCATCATAAAGGGTCGGTACAATACTTAACTTTCTTAGTTCTTTTTATTCAAATATTTTATGCCTTCCCTCCATCATTTGGGCCCCAAAACTCTTGCAAAAGATCTGTCTTCCTGTTTTGTATGATGTCTCTTAAATTGCTCTTCAATTTGTTTATAATTTCAGGTTGTCATGTAAAAGAAACTATACAATGTTTAAGCTTGTGTTTCTGATTTATTTTGCTTAACATTATGGTTCCAAAGAGTAACCATTTCCCTAAGATGAAACAAGTTTATCTTAGATAGCACTGTAGATGTATACATTCTACACTTTCTTTATGAACTAATCTGTCAGTGAACAAATAAGCTGCTCTCAGTGTTTAGCTATTCTAAGTTTTGCTGCTTTAAGCAGGGATAACATGGATCACTATGGTATGGTCTTTAGCTCCTTGGGAAAGATACCAAGAATAGGAATGGCTGAGTTGAATGGAATTTCTATTCTTAGTTTGAGACATCTTGATATAGATTTTCATAGTGACTATGATAGTATCAGCTTACGCTCCCGTCAGCAATGCAGAAGGCTGCCTCCTTCTCTCCAGATTTGTCAGCATTTTGTGATTACTATGTGTTTTATAACCATTCATTCTGGAGTAAGATGGAATCTCATTGTCATTTTAACTTGCATTTTTCTTATGCCCAAAGATATTGAACATTTTTCCATGCCTTTATGGGCCATTTGAACTTTGTTTTCTGAAAAGTCTCTGCATGTCAATTACCCATGTTTGGATTGTGCCTTTTATCTTAAGGGGCCTGATATTTTTAGTGCTTTGTGGATTCTGGATATTGGACCTCTGTCAGAGGAGTAGCTGGGAAAAACTCTTCCCATTCTGTGGGTCATTTCTTCACTCTATTGTTTCCTTATGTATGCAGAAGATACTAAAAATTCAGGTCATTCTGTTTATTGATTCTTAATGATATTTATCACATAATTGGGGTTCTGTTTAGAAAATCCTGGCCTGTGCCTAACTCTTCAGGAGTTTTATTGTCTTATCTTTTAGCAGGTTAAGTGTTTCTATTTTAAGATTTAGATCTCTGGTCCTCTGTGATTTTTAAAATAGAATAGACTTTAAAGGAAAAGCAAGAATAGGTGTATGTGCAGCAGTAGCTTCTGTGTGACAAAGAGGTTGAGGTTAGATACAAAATGAAGAATAGACCTAGCTCACTGTTGACAGCACAAGAACTGAGACATGGATAGCAATCTCCGTGGCATGCTCATGTGCTCCACAAGGCAGGAAGGGCAATGTAGAGTGAGTTATCTACTTCAAGTGCCAATTTTGTAGCTAATTATCTTTTCCATGGGGAAAATCTTCCTTAGATACATGAGAATGAGAGGAATCCATTAATATAAAGTACAATATGTGCATTACTTTCAAGTATTCAATTTTCTTTAAATTTCTAGACTTAAAGAGAAGCAGCATTAGACTAAAATTCAGTGCAATAATCTTTTTCAATAGTTACTTTAAGGCAACAGTTATTTTTAGTTTGTTTTAGTATCTAGTTTATCTATATGACTGAGCAATGAGGACATAACGCAAAATTATGGTGGTTGAAAGAACATGTCACTTTCTACCCAGAATTATTTTTGAATGATTTACTACTTAAAATTCAGAGCAGCGACCTTGATTTTTCACCTGAAGATGGAAAGATGATATCGTTTTCAGAGATTTTACTTTTTCACTGCGAAAGTTTCCGTGAATGTGTGTTTTGGGTGTCGAATGCTCTCCTGAAATGGCACAAGCTTACACACAGTATATCTAAGAACAGAATTGGGTGGCAGTCAGGAAAAATTTACTGCCAGTGACGATAGAGAGTTGCTCTTTCTTAATATATCAGTTGACATTTCGTGTGTCGGGTTCGTGTATTTCTAATAGCACACATAAAATGTCAGCCTGCTCAGGAGCAGCGAGCCTTGCGCACAGCCACTGGCGGCGGGGACGGCAGCGGGGATGCCCACCTCAAGTCCTGCCCGGCCCGAGGCAGGGTCACCCAGACCTCGCCTGCATGCACTCGCACCAACGCCAAAGGTCGTCCACAATTCTGTGTTCCAGTTCTGCCCCAACGTTGAACTGGAACCACTGCATTTTTCTTGAAAGCTCTGTACTGAAAATGGCAAAACCAAAAAGAAGCTTCAATTCTGAGTTACATTAATTGAATGGAAAGTGACTTTTATAGTTGATTGCATCAACTCATTCTACTATGAATCAAAAAATTATTTCACCTGTAAAAGATGTCCTCCTCTTCCTCACACGCCCATCCCTCACACACATGTTCACGCACACTGACCCCTCCATACCAATCCTTACACACTCCACACGTAAGTGTGCGTGCAACTCCCGCACACACCCCTACTGCATAAATCATGAATTTTATTTTCAGGAAAGAAAATTTGAAACCACATGAAAATATCAGATTTGTTTTAAACGAAAGTTTAAAATTTACATTTGTTTAAAACCTCACTTTTTAGATAATGAAATGTTCACTTCTTTTAGAACCTATCCTGAGGGGCTGGGGAGATGGCTCAGTGGAATAAGCATTTCCCTGGCAAGTGTAAGGGCCTGAGCTGAATCCCTGGTTCCACAAGAAAAAGAAAAAAAACTATCCTGAGTCCCCTGCTATTCCTGACTTTTCTGAACTTCTTGCGGTGACAGGGAATGTTCTATGAACAGGAGAATTCATGTGCTTGGAGCACCAAATTGATTCCCACATTAGAGCTGTGAAGTTTGAAAAGTCATTAAATCTCTGAGCTTTACTTATGGCATCTAAATATACAAAGCCAACACTAGTACCTGTTAGTGAGGTTGGTTGTGAAGCCAGTTGCCGTTAAACTAGGAAAGGAGGCCTTGCCTTCTAAGGACTCTGGTGAGAGCACTTTAGAGAGACACCATGTTATGATGCAAAAGATGACAAAATGTCAAGTTCCCAGGCGCAAGTGCCAACCGGGGCTCTCATAGGGGTCGCGTTTGCCTCCCTGACCTTTTACAAAGCTGAGCATCTTGTTCTACTCTGACTACCAAGTGCAGATGAAGGCACCACACGCTCAGAATGGGCCTGCTTCCTAGTGACACTACAGAGAACAGAGCATGCCAGCACACACACGTGCGCACACACACATGTGTATATGTGTGTACGTGTGTGCTCATATTCAGATTGGGTGGTGATATGCATTATTTCATTTTGAGTAGCACTTAGGGTTGTACAATACAAACCTGTATAGATTCTGTGCAACAGCCCCTGAGACCGGCCAGAGACAGCGCGGCCAACTCCGCCGTCCTGCTCCATCCCGCCCACCCCCGCCCAGCCCCTGAGACCGGCCAGAGACAGCGCGGCCGACTCCGCCATCCTGCTCCATCCCGTCCGCGCCTGCCCAGCCCCTGAGACCGGCCAGAGACAGTGGCTGACTCCAGCGGCCTTCTGGATCCCGCGCCAAGCTCTCCCAGCGAGAGCGAATTTACAGGACTCACCAGGCTTCCCAGATCAGTGAGAGTGTGGTGAGTCTGAGGGAGAGCCTTTGGCTTCTTCCCACACGTGCCATGCGGATCCCTGTCCCCAACCCCTCCAAGCCAGTGACTGGCCTGAAACCTCAGGTCCCACTCACCAACACCTCCCCGGAACCCCTGACCTAAAGCCCACTGATTGAGTGGGAACTTCCCCGATTCTCTGGGCATCAAAGGTCAGTGAATGTAGAACCTCAGGCCCATCGTGCCCGAGATACATTTCCCAGGGATTAAGCTGCCCGTCACCTCACGTGGCCCAGTGACAGCTCCAGGCACACTGTGCCAGAGAAACACTTCCAGGTGATTACTGATCCCACCCCACAGCCCCAGACCCAGTGCAGGTCGGCCTGGAGTGAGAACTTCTAGCCTGCCACACCGGAGGGACATTTCTCAGCAATCCACGGTCCCACGCTATGGACCAAAATCCAGCACAGCCTGGGCTATAAGTGAGGGCTCCAGGCCCACTGCACCAGAGGGACCTTTCGTAGCCTTCTTGATTTACGGCCTGTAGACCCGGACCCAGCACAAGCTGGCCGGCTCAGTACAGCTAACTCAGTAAATAAGATCATCCACTAGCCTTTTGTGAGCCCAGAAAACCCACCAAAGCCCAGGCCCACCCACCTGGGGAACGCCCTGCCTGACACAGGAGGGCTGACCCCCGGAACCAACATAGCGGAACTAAAGGAGCTGCAGCAAAAAAAAGGAACTGAACACAACAGCTAGACCCAGGATAGGCATACCTGGAAAATCTCAAACTTAATAGACTGGCACCCGAATCTCATAACAAGCTAAGGTTATAGCTGCACCAAAACTCTACACCAAAGGTCAAAGATCAGTGCTATACAAAATGACAAAGAGAAGGGGAAAAATGCAATCCCAGACCTCGAGTCCATCAGGAAAGGCAGAGGACACTAGCTCAGCTGCAACGAATGAAATAACAGATACAGCAGCAAAGGAACAACAGCAGAAAGCTATAGAGGAAATAAAACGAGAAGTAATTCCCCAATTTA